>JAUDJI010000183.1:0-21280 GCA_037389245.1 Oryzias sinensis | reverse complement strand
CAGTGAAAAAATTCGGCTCTTGGTGTCAAACTTGTTCGCCACCCCTGGTCCAGTACGAGCAGGAGCTCTGTCGTCAGCGCAGACTGCTGGATGTCATCTGGAAACCACAGCTGCAGCTACACCACATAGGTATGTCAGCTTCATCAAAGAAACAGAGAAAACCCTTTGAGCTTCACGCTCTTCTCTTTGGGGACCCGTCTGTCACCCAGTGGCGGTTCTACACTAACTTACTGTCCGGGCGGGGGTATGTGTGTACTATGTGGGTGCTGAAACCGGTGCCAGCTCGATGCGGGTGGGGTGAGGTATTGTGTGTGTGTACTGAAACAGCTGTTTCTGATATTAATTTAGCACCCAGATCCGGCCATAAATAAAATAATTTCAAAAGAGACAAAGACAAAAAGAAACAAAATGAGTAAAGTATAAATATTTCAGACCGGCCTTCCATTCATTTTCTTAACTCGTTTCATTTCTTTATTGCAGGGGTCTCAAACTCGCCGCCTGCGGGCTTTTTGCGGCCCCCAAGATGATATTTTGCGGCCCTGCCTTAATTTGAAAGTTTAATGTTAATGCGACCCGCCAGTCTGTATGAATGACACCTCTTCAATTTTGTGCGAGGAGCTGAAGAATCAACCAATCCCAGTGAAGTATATGACTCTTGGGGGCGGGACTTTGATTGGGCTTGAAAGCACAGTAGAACATTTAAGGCAGGAAACCTGACCGCCCCCTCCCCGGACCAGGAGGAGTTCCTTACTTTACTTTACGTATCTAAATACATGCAGTCAATGCTGAGCTTTTCTCTGGGTCGCACAGACCCGGAGGAGGGCTGAGGTTATGGTTATGGTTAAGCTCGCGGCGCCGACCCATCTCCCGGTCCCGCAGGAGGTGGGTCGCTATGGAGAATAAATGTCCCACACCTACATCCGTGACAACAAACGGGGCTCTAACATTAAACACGTGCGAGAGAAAACACAATGTACGCATTGAAAATACGTGGGGAAAATGCAACGATAGACGTGAGATGAACCAGCGCCGCCCCTGGATCCGCCCCCGGGGGGGTGGTATTTGAAATGATTTTAATTGATCATTCAACTGCAAAAACCGTCAGGACACATTTCCCATAATGCATTGTTTTGTAGGCAATGGGCAGCTTGCAGTCAGTGCAGTACTAAGTTTCCAGCTGCGTTCGCTCAGGTTGGGGCTTTGATCCCGCCTCTTTCTGGTGATATTTTTGTGATGATTGACAGTTGATGTTGGAGCAAAAACAAAATCATACGTCACTCACAAGGTGATCTGTGCAGCGTTTTGTCCACCTGGGTGATCTCAAACACGCTTATTGTGCATCTTGGCTACACATATTTGGTGTTACCAACATGAATTTCCATCTTTTTTTTATAAAAAATATAGGAGTGGATGACCGGCTGCTCTACAATAACTTTTGACCGGGGGGTTTATATGTGCAAAAAGTCATAAGAAAGAAAATCCAACAGTGGTTACTGAATTTTGTTTCTCCTTTACCAATTTGTTGTTTAAAGGGCAAACATTCAACACAGACTCAGCATTGGGGGCACAAACTCTCTGACTCCTTCATTTTCTATGTCAATAAGTCCAAGTTCAGTCCAGATATACTGACAATCATCTTCATCCACACTGAGGGTCTTAGCTGTTTCGGAGGAAGTGCTGCCAAGTTTCCAGCAGTAAGAAGAAGACAAGAGAAGCCATGTTCAGAAAACTGGAACTGTAGAATTGGAGTCTTTTGTGTTTAATAGTTATGATTCAACAGTGTTACCAGTCTAAGCGGCTAAGCTGCCTTAGCGCTGCACTCCAGGACACAGCTCCATGGGATCCGTCCACCTGCGCATGCCCTTCTTCATCTTCAACTCCTAAGCAACGATCCCTGGATGAAGAAGTGGTTGTCCGAAGGCCCAGAAGGAGTTCTGATGAGACCCGGAAGCCTCCTGTCCTGAGTCTGTCCAACCGCTTCGCTGGTCTGACCACAGATTCTCCCGCTCCTTCCTCAGCGACTACACCGACACAGACTCCACCAGATTTGGGCTCCACTCTCGATTTCCCCGCTCTCCGGAGAGACGCCACGGTGATCCCGGAGGAAGAAGGAAAAATCGCGGCATGCAGAAACCCAGTTCGAGCCCCCAGGATTACAACTAAAGGCTCATCAGGATCAGACGAGCGTCTGCAGTTGGATTTCCCCGCGTCCTCGCGGGCTCCAGCATCTTCCTCCCACCGTCGGATACTGAAGGAAGCCATCCGCTTCCATTCCAGCAAGGCTCGTGCCTCGCCGCTGCTGACGGACCACCGGCCGCAAGGTGAGGCAGCCGCTGCCGCTTTCGTCATGCCTGTCGGCGCTACACCGACACATAACAGAATTATAAATTAAAAAAAAATAATGAAATAGGGCTGGACAAAAATGATGGTACCCATAACTTAATATTTTGTTGCACAACCTTTTGAGGCAATCACTGCAATTAAATGGTTTCTGTATTTGTCGATGAGCCTTCTGCACCTGTCCACAGGTATTTTGGCCCCCTCCTCATGAGTAAGCTGCTCCAGTTGTCGCAGGTATGACTGGTGTCTTCTCCAAATGGCATGTTTCAGCTCCTTCCACAGATGTTCAATGGGATTCAGATCTGGGCTCATAGAAGGCCACTTCAGAATAGTCCAAGGCTTTTCTCTGAGCCATTCTTGGGTTTTTTGGCTGTGTGTTTTGGATCATTGTCCTGTTAAAAGACCCATGACCTGAGACTGAGACCAAGCTTTCTGACACTAGGCAGCACATTTCTACCCAGAATGCCTTGATAATCTTGAGATTTCATTTTACCTTGCACAACTTCAAGACACCCTGTGCCAGATTCAGCAAAGCAGCCATAGAACAGAACTGAGACTCCTCCATCTTTCACAGTAGGGACAGTGTTCTTTTCCTTGTATGCTTCATTTTTGAGTCTACCAACATAGAGCTGATGTGCCTTACCAAAAAGCTCCAGTTTTTTCTCATCTGTCCAAAGGACATTTTCCCAGAAGCTTTTTGGCTTGTCATCATGCATTTTTGCAAGCTCCAGTCTGGCTTTTTGATGATTTCCTTTCAACAGTGGTGTCCTCCTTGGTCGTCTTCCATGAAGTCCACTCTGACTCAAACAACGAGGAATGGTGCGATCTGACACTGATGTACCTTGATCTTGGAGTTCACCTTTAATGTCTTTGGAGGTTGTTCTGGGCTCTTTGGATACAGTTCAAACTATCCGTTTCCTCAATTTGTCATCTATTTTCCTCTTCCTGCCACGTCCAGGGCAGGAAGGATCAGGGCGTTTTTTAAACTTTTTTTTCTGCACATGATTCATGATTGGAACCATAATAAATAGGGGTGTCACGATTTCAACTTTAGTCGAAATCGATCGAATTTAAGTCACAGTCTCTAACTTCGAATGAAAAATTGAATCGGCAATGCTGCCACGCCCACATGTTGCGTCTGGTTACTTGCCAAGCAGAAAAAGTGCTGAGTCTATTTGTTAATAAAGTTAAAAAAAAAAAAAAACAAGTGCTGCGAGTCATCCTCCTCTAATAGCCACTCAAAAGATAAAAATGGTAACTACAGATGCAGGAGACCCATCAACAGAACTTTAATCCCCTCCCCTTTCACGGAAGACGCTGGTGTGGAAGTATTTCGGATTTCCAGTGAGTTATGTTGACAACGTTCGCGTTTTCGACAAAAAAAAACAACGGTTTGCAAGCTGTGCTATGTGCGTGTGCCGTGTTCTCTCACGGGCAGCACAACTAACATGCAGGGAATCTCTGCAGGCACCACAAAAACATAGATTTATCTGTAAACAACTACACAAACTAATTTTCTGTCTTCGTTTCGAATTAAACTTCCTAGCAACTCAACTCATGCAAATACGATTACACGTGCGGTAGGAGTATTCATAGCCATGGACATGCGAACTTATTCGGTGGTGGAAAACTCTGGTTTTAGGCATTTAATTAGCGTGCTAGAGCCACACTACGAATACCCAAGTAGAACGCATCTCTCAGCTACGGTGATTCCCTCCATGTGCAATAATGTAAAAGAGAAAGTCATTGAAGGGTTCAGCAGACCTGTGGTATATGTTCACCTGTTCAGAAATAATTTAAAACACTTACTTGTTCAGAGACTATGGACATTTCTCTTTTATTGTTTTTGTTTGTTTTGTTGTGAACTTGAATTACATCTTTTGTAAAGAAGACTGCACTTACAAAAGAGAAACTGGATGGCAGTTTATTTTAAAATTTCAATTGACTAAAGATTTAAGCTACCCGGCCCACGGTTGGTCCATGAAGGAGCAAGGCAAGGGGCCAGCTGCCCCCGCCCAGGAGGAAGACATCCAGGAGAAGAGGGGGTCAACACTAAGGGTGTTATAAACATGGCTTGTCCACATTTGGAAATTTGGCGAGGCCCAACGCTTGGGGGCAGGAACCAGAACCCACAACACAGAGACGCGGACCCCCCCCAACCCCAACCCCCCCCGGCTCAGCTGTGATGCAATCCCTTCCCCTGAGCTTTCTTGGCCTTCCTTTTGAGATTCCTCTTGGCCTTGCCAGAAAGCTCAGGGATCCCTCTCCCTGCGTGGAGAGAGGGCCGCCAGGCTCAGGAAGCCAGAACCCAGGGAACACGGCCGCCATCGCCAAGGGCCCAGTACCCCTTACCAGGGATGGGGTAGGGGACAGATGGTCCAAGGTCCCACCTTCCTTGTGAAATGCGTGCATGTGTGTGCGTTTATGTTGGAATGTATATTTGGAGGAGTAAAGGGTGTGTATACTAAAGGGGTGCAGTCAAAATTGGCGGGTAGGGCACTGAGGGGACGTCTCCTGATTACTCACAGTGATGTCCCATCACCTTCCCCACCAAGGGCCCTAAATGTCTACAGTGCAGTTAAAATTGGCAGGTAGGGCGCTAAAAGACATCTGCTGCGTGATGGCAGTGATGTCCAAGCACCCTCCTTACTAAGGGCCCTACATGTCTACGGTGCAAATAAAAGTGAGAGGGGGGGGGGCAATTCCATACGGCAACCACGGTAGGGGGACCACTGCCAAGTAGATCCTCCCCCCAAGGTGCAAGGCAGGCTAATGCGCCCCCCCCGCCATCACCCTGATAAGAGATTATATAAGGAAGAGAGTAAGCTGGGGACAGCTGGTAAACTCCCCCCCCCCCAAATGCATAGGACCCAGGGCCCCATCCCACCAGGCGCCGACCCCCCAGGCCCGCCACCACCCACCCCAAGAGGAGCCGGAAAGTGACTGAGCAGATTTTGACTTACATTGGGGTTTGTCAATACAAAAACTAGTTTAAAAGTATAAACAAAACCCCAAAGTCCTGTAAATGTATAAAAGGCTCCTTGTTGTGTTTGTGTCCCTGCAGTCCTCCCCCAGCATTGGATGACTGAAGAGGAAGATCTCTGCAACCAGCAGAGGAACTTCAGAGTGGAACAGGAGGAACCAGAACCTCCACAGATTAAAGAGGAACCAGGGGAGCTCTGCATCAGTCAGGATGAAGAGCATCTTCATCTGAAGCAGGAGACTGATACCTTGATGGAGATTCCTACTTATGAGGAAGATGAGAACAGTGAAGCAGATCTAAACAATCAGCAGAGCTTTAATGTAACTGATAGTCAGGCTGAAGAAGGAAACCAACATGAAGACTCAACATCAACTACAGATGAAGAGACAGACCCACAGAACAGAGATCAGAGGAAGAGGAGGGACAGAAGTCATGTGTGGACAGCTCTCACATGTCAGCAGGTCAGTGTGACTCTGATATTCATCTCCACACTATCGGTATGCTCACTTCAACAACGGTTCTATCTTGAGCTTCAAGCTCTCCAAACATGCAGTCCATCAACAGCGTGTCAAATCACATGATCTTAGTTAGTCCCTCCAGCTAACGACAAGCAGGAAACCTTAACAGATCAAAGAGAAAATTGTTAGCAGATAAAAAAGTACAATCTGTTTTGTCGTCTGTGGTTCTAAGTTTGTAGTTCAGTTCTTTTCAGCAGATTTCTCTGTCAAACCCAAAATCCATCTAAACCTCTTTGATGTCTCCATGTCTCCAATTCCAGACATTCAGACAGATTCTATTTCCAAAACTACATTTCAAGCTAAAACCCAAACACAGGGTCCTGCTCATGGATCTGCAGACAGAAAAGATTCAAACCTGAACACATCAGTGAAAAACTGCTTAGTGTCAGAATTGTTCTCCATCTTTTTCTGGACTGATTCTTCCTCCAGTGCAGCTTCATCTTCATCAAACTGCTCCTCATTGGTGGGTGGAAACACAACAGGGAGGTTTTTCTGTGTCCAGTTCAGCTCCATGAATGTTCAGGCTGTTTAATGTCAGTGATTTCAGTTTAGAAAAACTGCATCTCTGCTGAGATTTGCTTCACTTCCATAAGAACCTCAGCAGCATCAGGATCATTTTGTTGATGGTTTGTCTGTGGAATGACATTTCATACTCATAGCTTCAGTGGAGATCAAGAGTCTGGAACCTTTAACACTAAAAGAACCATTTGATCCAGTTTCTTCCAGACCAAAACCCAACAAGAACCAAAAAGTTCCACTTCACTGTTTAACAAAATACTTTAAATTTCTGTGTTTCTGGCTGTTAAGACAATCATTTATCAAATGTTGCTTTAAAATATTTCCAAAAAATGAATTAGGACAGTGTTATCAGAACTGTCATGAGATGAATTCATTGTG
The DNA here is from genome assembly GCA_037389245.1 of Oryzias sinensis. NCBI lineage: Eukaryota > Metazoa > Chordata > Actinopteri > Beloniformes > Adrianichthyidae > Oryzias > Oryzias sinensis. The sequence goes on along the minus strand of JAUDJI010000183.1, from coordinate 14,542 downwards.
TGATTAATCCATTACCTGTTATTAAGTAATTTTATTAATCTAGTTTTAATTTAACCTAATAATTGCTGTGAAAAGCCTGAATTTGAGGTATTTTCATTGAAGTCTGTGACATTGTGTTGAAGAAAAAGATCTTAATACTAAAAAAAGGGTGTTTTTTTAATGTTTCTAATTGTCTCTAATTTAACGCAAAAACCAGTAAGAACACCTTTCTGAGCAATCTAAAGAAATGTTAACCACACACTTCCTGACACTACAATACATACTGTATCAGGGGTCAACAACCTAGGACACACAGAGGGAAAAACAGTGGAACGCGGGGGGGACACACACACACACAAAAAGAAGCACTTGATCTGTCGTCTGTTTGTATTTTTAGACTTGGGGAAAAAATGATGATTGAATTATCATTTCTTCTCACAATGACTTTTTCCCCCTTATGGGGTCATAAGGGGTCCATTCAGTCAGTGCTGTTACTGTGACCCCTCCCACCTGTATAAATGCTGCCACTTCTTTTCAATCAAACGTTAACATTTTACACAACATACATAACTTGTGTAATGTACGACAGCAGCTACTTCCCGTTCCAAATAGCTGCTTTCACCAAACTCCAATAGACCTCTATAAAAAAATAGGCAGCTAAATAGACAGAATTACCATTCTTGCTGTGAAACATTTTTCCTAATATCTTGTTGCTAATCTTAGTTTTTTTCATAATATTTTTCTCTTTATCGCCAGTTATTCAAGTTATAAACTGACCAATCAGATGCCTCAGTAAAAGGTGTGATGCCCGCTGGCCCCACCTCAAATGTTTGATTGACATTTTCTTCCGAACAGCTTTCAGTGATGGGGGCGTGGACTTTGAACTAGCTTATCATGATTGGCAACTGGTTGCCCTAAAAACTTGACTCAGACCGCCTGAATTACTGGTGCCTGGCTCAAAATGGCGATTAGATTTGTTGTTGTTATTAGCTGCGTTTACATGGACAAAAGTAATCAGAAAGAACGCCTGATCGGAAGAAAAACACGTCATGTAAACACGCCGCTCAGAATATTTTGCCCAGATCAAACTTGTTTGGATCAAAATTTCTTTCTGATGGAGATAGGTGGGTTATGCTGATTGTTGATCCGATCGTGTTGCATGTAAACAGTTCATCGCGATCCTGTGTCACTACTGCTCTGGTTTACGTCACGCATAGACGGTGCGTTGCTCCAGCTTTGGAGCACATACAGGACCGAGCGGCTGCTCTGCGCGAACGAACTGTGATAGCTCTGTGTTTGCGGACAGACTGCTGTTATTCTCACATATTTACGTGCAGCCAAGATGCAGATTGCAGCATTTCCTGCATGGATTTTATGTTTTTTTATACAAGGCAAATGTTGTTAGCGCATGTTAGCCCAGTCATAACCCTGACCTCTTCCGACTCCGTTCCACCACAAAAAAAGTACTGACCACACGAATTAAAAATAAAATAATGATCTAACAGGTGCTTCATAATATCCATAACAATAATAAAGGACGTTTAGAAGATCATCTTGTATATTACCGAGCTGCCAGCTATTTACTGTGTGGCAGTTTGTTTACACCGGGACTCATTTCCTCTTCCGGTATTTTCAGCACTACTGTGCATGCCCAAATGATTTATTCTGACCGAAAGTGTGACTCCATGTGTTCTCGTCCCTCAGAAGATCAGATTTCAGAGGATGGGCTTGGAGAGAAAAGTGGAGTTTGTTCTTATCAGAAAAAGTTTTTCTGGGCCCATGAACACGGTTGAATTTAAATCTGACCATTGATCCCATCAAGATATTTTGCCCATGGAACTGCGGCTATTGACAAAAAAGCTTATATCAGAACATTATGTTGTTAGCTACGGTATCTTTTACAGCTATTAAGAATTTTGGACCAATCATGATCCATATTTGAAAAAAACGTAATTGATTGACATACAGTTATCTTTGTTGTAGTAGGACAACAGGGTCATGATTAGTCAGTACAGAAAGTTTAGTGAAAATAGCTTCAGTATCTTCAGAGCTATTGAGCCTCTTTATTATTGATCAAATATAAACAATAAAATGAATATTGACTTTTTCACAAAGTATTGATTGTAGCATGAATATGCTGACGAGTCTTCATTATCATATAAATGTAGAAATTCATTTCTTCTTGAGAGATTATTGATTTTTACAGAATGGTTTTTCCTCGGATATTGCACTTTGTTGACAACGGTCTCTTGGCAGCCGTCTCCCTGCCGTGTCTCCATTTACACCTCAAAGAGATCACTTTTCATTAAAAGTCGGGGGAAAAAATCTTTTTACTTTTGAAATGTATTTATAGTTCCCTCAGTTGTAGTGTGCTGTGATTCACAGCAGCAGATTCAAGCAGTTGAAATCACTGATTTGAGGTTGTAACTCTAAATCAGGGGTTGGCAACCCAAAATGTTGAAAGAGCCAAATTGTCAGGTTTATTTGTCAATTTCTTCACACGTGCTTGACATACAAAGGAATCTAAATTACGTTTCTCACTGTCACGTGCGTAGACATAAACAACAGTAAAGTGCAGATGCACTACAAAGAAACAGGCCTAATCTCTAGGTAATGATAAATAATAAAATGTAAAACAATAAATATGTGAAAATAAGGTGCAGGTTGTTTAAAGCAACATGAGCCAACAGTGTGCATTTACAGGTAGTGTACTGGGAGGTACACTAGTTGTAGGTAAGGTAGTTAGTAGGAATAACTATTATTTACATGTGCAGTTACATTATGCAGAGGTATTTATTTGTCTCAGTTCAGTTTTAAGTGGTTGTCCTTCAAACACTTAGTGGAGGAGGGGTGTTTGTCCTATTCCGGTGGTCCTGCTGGATGGCGCTGTGAGTGGGGAGGGAAGTGAGTTCAGCAGTCTCACAGCCTGATGGAAAAAGCTGTTGGTGAGTCTGGTAGTGCGGGAGCGGAGGCTCCTATACCTCTTTCCAGAGGGCAGGAGGCTAAAACAGACAAACTGGACGAAAAATACAAAACACAAATATGTCTGGAGCTGAAAAATATTAAAATCCCTATTTAAGCCTTATAATGAAGGCAACACATGCAATATGTATCTATATTAGCTATATTAGCCTACTATCAAAATGACTAAGTTGCTACAAACACATAATGAGCATTAACGATTAAATGTTTATATGCCCTCCAGTGCATTCTGCGGAGAACGATGCTACACGTGACTGCTCTGTTGTTTGAAGTTTGACTTCATTAAAATATGAATGAATTATGTTTCATTGCTTTGATAAAATTAAAGAAATGTAATAAAGAAATCCGATTTTTCACCAAAAAGTTTTGATTTGTCATTTTTATTGTGAAAAAAAAACAACGAAATGGAACATACGTGACGAGCCCCCTCTGGGAACTAAACAGAGTGCAATAAAATGCAGCCTGTGTTTATAAAATAAAACAACAGCCTTTTGAAAAGGTAAAGTATATAAAATCAAATGAATACAGTTGAGTTTGATTTCTGTGCAAATGCCAAGCAAGTCAGTGTAAGGGTGTAAACGCAGCAGCATCGTCTTCTCTTCTTTTGCTGTACATCTCTGGTAAAGACAGTCAGCTATGTGCTCAAATGACAGAACAGCTTCAAGCATTTGAGGCACCTGCAGACTTTCATTCAGCTCATTTAGGCGGCTTGTCAGTCATATCCACCAAAAAGTGCAGCTTTTCCAGCCACTCAGCATCTTTCAGTTGCAGGTAGTTCAGGTCTTTGCTTTTCAGGAATGTTTTCACGTGTTCTAAACAGATGAAACAGATGACAAAGTGACGCAAAACGTCACCCCTGGACAGCCATCAGACTGTGTTGTGTAGCAGAAGATCAAAATATTTGCTTTCAACTTCATCAAGCAATGCACAGGACTGACGGTGGTTCATTGACATCAGCTACCTGTTTAACGGTCCGCTGAAAGTAAAAAAAAAAGGAAGTAATGTGTGTTGCAGGCTATGTTTCAAATCTTCGTTGACAGAAATGTTGAAAGGTAATATTGTAGTGGCGGTCATGTGCATTTTAGGTCTGTTAGCAGCAGGGGATTGTGGGATGTGGTCTCCAGATCTAATTAGGGCTCAGGATGAGCATTTCTTTTCATATGGCAGTTTTGTTGTTCCACCTTAGTTTATTCTTCCTGTTATGTTGTTTCTTTATGTTGCACCATAAGTGTGGGAGGGAGAGAGGTTGATGACTCCTGTGCAATGTTCAATTTAGTGCGTGTTCAAAATAAGTGGGCTCGTTATGCTGGAAAGAAGACTGCGCTTTCAGCTTCTCCTTCTGCCTCCTCCTCTCCTGAGACTGTTCGGAATCGTGCAGTGTACAGGACACAGACAGTTCTCCAGTGCAGCCAGTTGATTGACAGTTCAACTAATTGACAACTTGGTTACCGTTTCACCCACTGCAAGTGATGTATCTGTTGGACGTTACAATATTTATGCTACACATTTTTGCAGCACTGGAAAACCATAAGAATGTTTGTGTCTTTTTTTTCCTCCTACAGAAACTATATTAAAACAAACATATATTTCTATCCCCCATCTTTTTACATTTTTAAACATTTTTAAAAATGCTCCAGGGAGCCACTAGGGCAGCGCTAAAGAGCCGCCTGCAGCTCCTGAGCCACTGGTTGCCGACCCCCGCTCTAAATGAACACATGCAAATGGTAATTAATCAGTTGTGATTTTATTTGTCAAACTTTACAGCAGAGGATTTTTACACACAGATGCAGACTTTTGCAGACATTCTATTTTACAAGTTCTCACATCAAATCTTCAAGCTCGAACATTTTGATCCATTTTTACCGTCTGAGCTGCCAGCAGAACCTTCAGGCTAACACGCAAACATAAACACACCCACCAACACCACCACAGGCAAGTTTCTGACCCCGATTGATGGGGCCCCAGACCTCGGTCCTGGAGGTGATTTCTAAATAGTTAATACAATAACAGACGTGTGAAGGTAAATTTATTAGCAGCGTATTCCTAACATAACACAGCTGGTATTGTGCTGAAATAAGCCTCAGAGACTGTGTCGAACATTTACTATAGATGCCTGCATCTTTACTGTCAATTATGGCAAGAATCTAAAACATTATATTTGTTTTCAGACTGTTTTCCTTTTTATAATTTCATATAAAAACTAATTGCCTGGAGACAGAATCAGGTTAAAAGTACATTTTCTGTCAATCCCACCGTCCCCTTTCTAATAAATCTGTCCTATTTTCTGTCTTTATAAACTAGGCATTTTAACATTTCTGTAATGTGTAAATTCTGTATTGCTTTGACTACAATGCTAGAAATAATTCAATAAATCAATCAATCAAAAAAAAATCAATCAAAAATACTATTTTATATCTATAACTGGTTCAGACTACAAGTTATTGACAGAAACTGCTCTCCTTATCGGGGGCAGGTGTAGAGGACAGTTTTATACTGTTGTGCGAAAGAAAACAAGGAACTTGTTTTAAAACACTTAAAGTTTTTTTGTGCATATTCTCAATGATTCTATTTAAAATTGTATTGGTACTTAACAATACATACAGTAGGGGTGTAACGATACGCTAAAGTCTCATTTCGGTTTGATACAGATTTTCATAGCGCTCGGTTCGATATGTTTCGGTTCAGTACGGCTGTTTAACAAATCTGCCTGATATGAACTGCTATTTTATGAGCTATTAAGTTATTATTATTTATTGTGTGTGTTTTGCTGTCGGACACTTGAATTTCTCCCTTGGGAGATTAATAAAGCTTTAATTTATCTATTTTTGGTATTTTTTCTGTACAAAAAGCTAGAAAATAATTACTTGCAAAATGCATTTATTGGTTTTATATAACAATAAATAAAATTGACCTCTGTAGGTGATCTGCTTAATAAAATAAGAAAAACTATTAGCTGCCAGGAAGTAAAACTTTGGATAATTAACACTGGCCTGAAAAATTAACTTGCACATTTATTTTCTTGTAGACCCGACTGGAACAGTTGGGTCATGCCGTTTTAAGAGCATTTACAGATCTATTCTGTGGCATACACTATCTTTATGTAACAATGTCAACACAACAGAACATTCCCCACACAGGAGAGCGTAAGCTAAGCATTAGCCATGCTGATCCTGTGGACATGCGCACTGTCACCTCCATCACCTGATAGCTGTTGAAGCTGAACTGCAATGACGTTTCTGACCGTGGAAGGCGGACCTTCCTTCGGGGTTCACTTCCCTGTTTGGACTTATTGCTGTTCTCCATAACTGAGCTACACAAACTGAACGCGCGCTCACACACAGTCTTATGTAGTAACATAACACGAGTAACATTAGTTACGCCTCAACGCAAAGTTAATACATTTGCCGGGAAAAATAAACAAACCGAAAAACCAAAACGGTACAAACGTGAACCGAATCGAAAGTGTTGTACCGAAACGGTTCGGTCCAACTACGTGTACCGTTACACCCCTAGCACACAGTCACTATAACATGTAAAATGGCCTCTACTTGTGTTTCTGCAGGCCTCCCCCAGTGTTTGATGACTGAAGAGGACGATCTCTGCATCCAGCAGAGGAACTTCAGAGTGGAACAGCAGGAACCGGAACGTCCACAGACTAAAGAGGAAAAGGAGGAACCAGAACCTCTACAGATTAAAGAGGAATCAGGGGAAGTCTGCATCAGTCAGGATGAAGATCAGATTGATCTGAAGCAGGAGACCGATACCATGATGGAGATTCCTACTTACGAGGAAGATGAGAACAGTGAAGCAGATCTAAACAATCAGCAGAACTTTAATGTAACTGATAGTCAGGATGAAGAAGGAAACCAACATGAAGAATCAACATCAACTACAGATGAGGGGACAGAACCACAGAACAGAGATCAGAGGAATAGAAGAGACAGAAGTCATGTCCAAAGTGTGGACAGCTCTCACATGTCAGCAGGTCAGTGTGACTCTGATGTTAGAAAAAATCCCAACAAGACAAATCTTGGTAAGAAATACAAACAATCTCCAAAAGAAGAGAAACTTTCCTCTATCAGGTCTGGTAAAAACTTAAGAATAATTACTAACCCGTCTGACTACATGGAAACTGAGTCTGATGAAAGATGTTATATCTGTAAAGAATGTGGTAAAAGCTTTTGTAACAAATCTCTGTTCAGAATTCACACAAGAATCCATGCAGAAGATAAGAGATTTTCTTGTAAAGACTGTGAGAAAAGATTTAGTCACAGATCTGTTCTCAAAACACACATGAGAACTCATACAGGAGAAAAGCCTTTTTCTTGTAAAGAATGTGATACAAGTTTTCGTTATGGGGTTAGTCACAAAAGACACATGATGACTCACACAGGAGAAAAGCCTTTTTCTTGTAAAGAATGTAAAAAAAAGTTTTAATCAAATAGCTAATCTCAAAAGACACATGAGAACTCACAAGACTTTCTCTTTACCAACAATGTAATTAAGGAGTTAGTGTAAACTCTAAATTCTAAACTTTTCTGATGAGAGGTCGACACCTCAACCTCTGCACCACAGTCAAATACTTTATTTTACAGGAGGGAAAGATCTGATGGCCTCCATACCATATTGATGAAGTAAGTTACAAGTGAGTATTTAATGTGTAGAAATGAAGTTTTCTACAAATTTATTGTTATAATATGATCATCTTACTTTCTATTAGTTTTTTTTAGGTTTTCATTTTCTCTACATAAAAAGCAAAAAAAGTAATGGATCAATAAATTCAAATCGTTTTGTAATGATATTAGATGAAGAGTTTTACTGCTGACAAAATATGTACAACCTTTTCATAAAATGAATTGGTTTAGATGTACCTGCAAATAGAAATGAGTTGTTTGTTTTGAGTCATTAGAGCTAATTCTTGAATGTCTTCATTATGGTTGAAATGTTTTTTAATACATCTTTAATTTTAGGCAAGGCAAGGCAAGTTTATTTGTATAGCACAATTCGCACACAAAGTAATTCAAGGTGCTTCACAACACAGAAAAATGCATTAAAATCACAAAACATCGTAGAAATAATCAACGTAAAAAAACTTTCAAAAGAAAAGACAAAATTAGAAAATTTGTTTAAAAATAAAGGAAGGAAAGGGCAAAAAAATGCAAATAGGACCTTTCAGTCATATACACAGCTAAACAGAAATGTTTTAAGTCTAGATTTGAACATGAACACAGAAGAAGCCTGTCTTACGACTTCAGGGAGGCTGTTCCAGATTTTAGCTGCAGAATATTGAAACGCTGATTCCCCTTGTTCTGACTCTGGGAATCAACAGGAGGCCGGACCCTGAGGTCCTCAGAGTACGAGATGGTTCATATGGCACTAACATGTCAGAGATGTACTTTGGTGCATGGAGAGACTTGAACACAAGCAGAGCTGCTTTGAAGTCTATTCTTTGAGGTACAGGGAGCCAGTGCAGAGACCTGAGCACAGGACTAATGTGATCATACTTCCTGGTTCTGGTCAGGACTCGAGCAGCAGCATTCTGGATGTACTGAAGCTGTTTTACAGCTCGTTTGGATAGGCCGGTGAGCAGGCCGTTACAGTAGTCTAACCTACTGGAGACAAATGCATGAATAAGTAACTCCAGGTCTGGCTTTGACACTATGTTTTTGAGTTTGACAATGTTTTTCACATGGTAAAATGCCGCTGATGTTACTGACTTGATATGGCTGTTAAAGTTCAGGTCAGAGTCCATGATTACCCCTAGATTTCTGACTTGATTTGAGGGTTTAAGAGACAGAGAATGAAGGTAGCTGCTGACACTTTCTCTTTGTTTCTGTGGGCCAAAAATGATAACTTCGGTCTTGTTTGAGTTTAGCTGGAGAAAGTTGTTCTGCATCCACGCACTGATCTGTTGGAGGCAGTGGCTGAGTGAATCCACCGGCCCATATTCACCTGTTGTCAGTGACACATAGATTTGAGTATCATCTGCATAGTTGTGATAGGATATGTTATTACTGCATTTTAACTGCCCTAGTGGCAGCATGTAGAGGTTGAACAGAAGGGGTCCCAGGATCGATCCCTGGGGCACACCACTAGTCAAGGCCATGTAGTCTGAGACACAACTCCCAATTTCAACAAAATATTTCCTGTCTTCCAGATAAGACTTGAGCCAACTTAGGGCAGATCCAGAGATGCCAACCCAGTCTTGGAGTCTGTGCAAAAGGATCCCATGATTAACAGTATCAAAGGCAGCGCTCAGGTCTAGCAGGATTAAGACAGAGACTTTTCCATCATCAGTGTTCAGGCGGATGTTATTGGTTACCTTGATAAGAGCAGTTTCTGTGCTATGATGGGGTCGAAAACCTGACTGGAAAACATCAAATGAATTTTTTAATAAGAGAAAGTCAGTGAGCTGTTGGTAGACAACTTTTTCAAGGACTTTTCCTAAAAATGGCAGATTAGAGATAGGTCTGTAATTATTCAGTACAGTGGGATCAAGACCGCTCTTCTTCAGGAGAGGTTTAATGACTGCAGTTTTTAAGGCCTCTGGAAATATTCCAGATTGAAGAGACATTTTAACTATTTGAGTAATTGATGGCAACACACTATTCAGGACAGACTTTAGAAATCTAGTGGGTAACACATCAAGGCAGCATGTAGACGAGCTCAGACGGGTGATGGTCTCTTGGACAGTTTGGTCAGTGACAGGAACAAAGTGAGTCAGCTTAGAGTGAGTAGGTGGCCGTTGGATAGTTATATGTCTTGTGGAGTTGATGGCTTTTTTAATGCCCTGAACCTTGTCATTGAAAAATACAGCAAACTCATTACATTTAGGTGTTCAAACCAGTTCTATTGGTAGCTGGGTTGGAGGGTTAGTTAATCTGTTAACTGTTGTGAACAGGACACGAGAGTTGCTGCTGCAACTTCCATCGTATCCACCATAAAACAAATGTAGTGAGCATAGAGTCCGAATTGCTTTTCAAATTCACAGCTATAGTGCTCTAAGAGAAAGTGCAGCACTAAATATTCAGCCTATCTAGTTTGTCAGTATTTAGGGGTTCGGGGGGGAATTCGGACACAGCCCCACTTCCTCTGTGGAGTTAGCAGTGATCGGCTAAATGCTTTCCTTTTATATGCTCAACATGCACATCCATCTTTGCAAAAGTTTGGATGTTGTTTTTTAAAATGAAGATGAACTTTATTAATCCCTGATGGGAAATTACGTTGTAGTAGCAGAAAAGAACAAAGAAGAAGAAAAAAGATTCCTTCACCAGCAGTTATTGAGAACTCAGCATGACTCAAACATAAACATTTCTCTTAAATCATAAATGTTCATTTGTTCTTTAAAAATCTACACAATACAACATTTCCAACATTCTTGCATGCACACTGTCCACAAATGTTTGTCATATTTTTTCATGAATGCATTAGTAGATTTCCAAATCCCACTTTGTATTTGTATTACTCTTTTGTGGAGTTTAATCCAAATAATTGTTTTGCATAAATCCCCCAAAATGTCACTAATGCATTTGAAGTAAAACTGATGTTGAATAAAGAATGTCCATACATATAGAACTCTCTTTTTCTGTAGTTGTCTAGATTACACATATAGCCTCACATATCTTAAATATATTCAATATGTGGACGGAGTCGTACGAGGATGTAAGTGAACCCAGACATGGAGACGTGATTAGCTTCTGTTCAGCTTTTTCAAATAAATCAATCTGATGGCTAAACATCCTCTGTGTCTTCCATGCATTGTAATGAGACAAACAGACAGAAATGTGAAGGTATCTGCTGTAAATCCAAGTATTGCTCAAATCTGTGTTTATGAATGCCTTCTCATGTAAATTGTTTAGTGGAAACACTTTCTTCAAAAAGCCAAGGAAGCTTGTGAGAGATCTCCATCAAGAAGGCTTGAAAACGGTGAACAAATTCACATGACTTCTTTAATCTGGAGAAACCCCATTCTAAAGGTAGTAGCATTCACAGAATTAATATAGATGGAACTATTACAGAAGACCATAAAGTCATTTCTAACTATTGTTGTGAATTTTACCAGAAACTTTATAGTTCTAAATTTAGTCAGGTTTCAACAGATGACCATCACTGAAAGTGAAAAGGAGCAATGTGAGAGCATGATTACACTGGAGGAAGTACAAAAGGCCATAGAACAACTTAAATCTATCAGATTAGAGATCAGCAGCTTCTTTGGAGGCAGAGGCAGCTGTGTGGGAAGTCTCTGCAGGTCCAGAATCTTCTGATGGATTAGCAGCTGCTGCAGGTTCCTCTGGGTGGAAACACATTTCTGCCAAACAGAACATCTGTTTGTCTTTGTTTGGATGGAAAACGGAGGAAAAAAACTTCTTTGGAGAGAAATCTGCTTTGTTTCTTGTTGCTATGAGGTTGTTGAACAAATGTGGTCACTTTCACAGCTTCACTTCAAATGACTTCCAATAGAAAGAAATTTTAACTTTTAGTTTATTAAAATAAGTTTGTGAAACATTTTTGATGTTTTTTCTGTAATTCTAGGTCTGATGTCTTCATACATGATGACTAAAATAACAAAAACCAAACCAAATCAGTCAGGTCTGTAGTTTGAACTTGGATTAGAAATGAGAAGGGCGACACCTTCTGGCTGTATCCAGAACTGCATCTTCTGGTCAGAAAAGTGTTGATAAACCTCAATTGTGTCTGTAAAATGTCTGCAGCTTTTTTGTCTGAAGACATGAATAAAGTCTGGATTTGATCCTTAATGAATCTTCATATTTCTTTGTCCTTCAGTCTTTCTTTTCGTCTCAAACACACTGGTTCATTTGATCCTAATGAGAACATGTGTGAGGCTCCAACATGGCTGCCTTCACTGCAGGTTCCTCTTCACAGCATGTGTTTGTGGATCAACACGCAAACAACAACAGGTGCAGGTGAGGAAGTGTTGCTGTTGTTGCCTTTGCCTGCTTCCAGCCTACAGGCACAGTTTTCTGCTCCCTCAACCTTCTGATCCATGAGGCCACATGGTCTGAGAGAACATCCAGGTCCAGCTGCAGGTGGAGGACAGCATCATCCAGCCGTCACAGACTGGGGGCGGAGCCTGGAGATGACTGCTGAAGGTCAGAGGGCGGAGCTTCATCAGGATGAAGGTGCTGCTTGGATTCTGCTTTGATGTCCGTCTGTTCTCAGTCCCTTCATGGCTGCTGCTCAGAGCTGTTTCTGGATGTTTCTGGAGAATTCATGTCTTTACTGATCCAAATGTGGATTTCTGTTTTTCTTTGGACTTTTCTTGATTTAAGGCTTTTAGCTTTTGGAACTTTCTTTGTTTCTATCCAAACGGGTTTATCTAAGACAATCTGATTGTTTTTCATTTGACTTTCTAGGAACTTTCTGTTTCATCTTTGAGGATTTGGACTTTTGAAAGACTTTTAGCTGCAGTTTCATCCTTTGAACCAGATGGATCTGAATCTAGAGTCAAAGATTCTAAGGAAATCCTGGATTCCCAGACATTTGATTGAATTTCTGTCTGGATCAGAAACCAACAGCAGACATTTCAAGCCGTCATCTGTTCCTAATGTTCATTCCCCGCCATCATTGAAAGCTTTTGGAATAGTCCCTAAAGCCAGCGATCGGGCCGCTTTGGAGCATGAACATGCCACAAAACCAACCTTAGGCAATGAATCCAATGCAGAAATGTGTTGACACCTTTAATTCAAAGCTTCAATCAGTTTGAATCTCATGAAGAACATTTCAAAAATCCACATTTGGATCAGGCGTCTTCATCAGAGCACAACTCATGTTTCCAGGACTGTGACTCACCAATATATCCTCATTTCCTTTACACAATCTGTTTCCATCATTTGGATTTTTCAGAAAAACTTGAGTTAGAAAAGAATTGTTGCCCCAAAATGTCCAGTTTGAATAGTCTACAGTTTGTTGTGTTTGGTTGCTAGGTAACAGGGTCTTTAATGTCTATGATGTCATGGTGGCTTTCAGAGTTGAACTCCTGAATATGACGGTAAACATTTGGATTGAACAAAAATGGGATTGAAGCTCATGCTAAATCCTGATCTCAATGCTGAAAAAACCTCCTCCTAGATTCTGGTTGTCTGGAGAAGTCCTCCTCTTCCAAGAATTCCTGAAAAAAGCCCTCATTTCTCCTGACCATCTTCAAAGCCACTTTCTGCTTTAGTTTAGTCCAAACTTGCTTTATGCTGACAACATTTCCAGCTTGAATCAATCTGAAGAATCCAAGGAAACAAACCAATCTAAGTCTGCATTCATGCCACTTCAGAACCAACAAAGCATGTTTCCAGGACGCTGACCTACCAATAGAACTTGGGATTTCCTTTGCAGAATCCTTCTCCGTGTGTTTTCCTTTGTTTTTCTCCCCAAAACCTAAAGCAGAGATTTTTGCTGAGCTGCAGAACAAACGTCTGACTGCTTTAACCGCCGTTGATGGTTTGTTGTGTTTCCCTCTATAGCTGCTATGGTCTTGGTATGGTTGCTAGGTAACGCTGTCTTCAATGATGACGTCAGAGTGGCCTCTAGAATGGTCTTTTTTCTTGTAGAACCAGGAGCTGTAACCTTTAGGGCACTAGGACCCAGAAAGAGGTCCAGGCAGTGACGGTGTTCAGTGACGGACTGCGCAGCCGCACTTCCTCCAAACGCCACTATTCATCCAGCGCGTGGAGCGCCAGAGTCCAAACGGGCTTAAGGCGCTTTGATGAAGCGCTCTGGAATCCAGCTATGGTGTGCTAAACGTCAGGTCCAGAACGGAAGATGCCATCAATGAAGTCTGTCTGTCAGCAGCAATCCAACGCTGATGGGGTTTAGCTTGTGGAGGATTTGAATGTTCATTTGCTCTCAGGTTGGTTCTGTGCTGGAAGCCCCAACCCTCAGTTCAGTCAAGTTAGAAAGATGCTAACCAGCTGGGGCCTGTTTCAGAAAGGAGGTTAAGTGTAAACTCTGAGTGCGTTAACCCTGAAATCAGGGAAACCCTGGGTTTTCCGTTTCAGAATGGGAGGTTTGTTAAACCAGAGTAAGCAGAGTAAGTCAAACCCGTTTCTGAAAGAGAGGTAACTTTTACTCGGAGTCAGTGTCCATGGTTACTTATGCTGTGAACCTAACCTGGTCGGGAGCAGGTTTTATTCTCTAAACTCAAAGTTTCTGCCGGTCCCCTCCCCTTTTTAAAGACGAACGACGTATTTTTCGCTTTAACCTTCATTGCCCACATTTCCGTCACACAGAGACGGTCTAAGTGACAAGAATTGCTTGTCCTTTTTTGGAGGACCCAATAGACGAGGAGGCTGCATTAATTCATAGAGAATTATATTTACCTCGTACAAGGATTTTGAGAAGACTCGATTTTTTTTTTTCACTTTTAGCTGCTGCCATGTTCTTTTAATTCATGCAGGATTGCATCGACGTGAAAATGAAATCAGGGACATTGAATTAGATTAATGTAACAATAACTTTTTGGAAACACAATTTGCTAGAACTGCTTACTTTCTTAATCCCATATAAACCTATACCACTTGATCAATACAAGGGTAGTGTTGCAGCGTGTGTGTGCTGAGCGGGGTGCGAT
>JAUDJI010000182.1:0-21307 GCA_037389245.1 Oryzias sinensis | reverse complement strand
GGCTGGGCACTCTCCCTCCTTCTTTTCACGTTCCACCATCCATTTTAGAAGTACATAAACACTCACCTGAGCACAGGTGTTAGCTCACCTTTGCACTAACAGTTTGCATGACTGAATGACTGAAATATTTCACACTAGTTGGTTTTAAAGCATAAGTATGCGTGTGAACACTATCTGTTTTGTGTACATGTCGACAGGTGGACATTTTTGCAGCTAGCAGGTGTGTTTATAACATTTGAGTGTGTGTGTGTGGACAGGCTCTGCTTTTTTTTTTAATACATTTGAACTTTACCATAATGATTAACAACCAGTAAACTTGTTGCTTTATGCTGCGTCATGGTCTTATCCCCCTTCCCCTCCTATTATCACCCCCTACCCCCCTTCTCTCTATCGTCCCTCTCCCTTCTTCCCCTCTTTCCTTTTCCGTCCGGTCCAACACCAAAGATTTTCAGACATGATTGAAATTAATAAAGTTTGGCCTCAATTACAAAAGGGGTTTATTCAGACATACCTTTGGTTTGTCTGAAGATTAATAACCCCTCTTGTTAAAGTAAAATCTGTCCAACACAAGAGGCCCTCAGCTCTCATCTGTCTGCCCAGCTGTTGGACAGGACAAGTTGAAAAAAAAAAAAAAAGAGTGGCTGACAGTCCCCTCCGGTGTGCTGGGAAGAACCACTTTGAACATCATTCTATCGTTTTACAGGATGAAGTCCCTAAAGGGCTCGAGCATACAGGGTCTCTCCTCTAAAAAAGAAAACAATTGCAGAGCATATTGACAAAATGTCAAAAGAAGACATCATTGAACCAGCCCAGTCTTTTTGGTCATCCCCTGTGGTCCTGGTGAAAAAGCCGGATGAGTCTTACTGATTTTTGTGTGGATTAAAGACGTGTAAATGCTAAGACCCTGCTCGATGCATATCCGATGCCAATGACATCTTGGAGTCACTAGAAGGTGCGTCCTGGTTTAGTTCCCTAGACTTAGTCTTGATATTGGCAGGTCAAAATGGCAAAAAATAGTATCCCATGAACCGCATTCACCACGCACATGGGCCCATTTCAGTTCCATTGTATGCCATTCAGACTAAAAAAAAATGCTGCAGCAACATTCCAACGGCTAATGGAAAGAGTGTTGGGTGATATGAAGGAAGGATATGTTTTGTACATATTAATGACATTATAGTGTACTCAAGGAAGACAACAAAAGCCCACATGGAAGACCAGACAGCTGTGTTTGAAAGACTTAAGACCGCAGGCCTAAGTTTGAATATATCTAAATGCCACTTTTTTAAGAGAGAACTGCGGTTGTGAGGACACTTGGTGTCCGACTTAGGGGTGGAGGTGGACCCGGAGAAAAAAACACAAGCAGTGACTGATTTTTCTACTTCCACTGTTAAGTCACTCCAACGATTTTTAGGTCTAGCTGGATGGTATCAGCAGTTTATTACTCATTTCGCTGACATTACAGCTCCTTTGAACCACCTGAAGAAGAAAGGAGTGGAGTGGAACTGGACCAAGGAATGCCAAGAGAGCATAGAAATGTTAAGGGAGGCCTTAAAAATTCCTCCGGTCTTATCACAACCAGATGTGTCTCTGGCCTTTCAGGTCCATACCGAAGCCAGTAATGCAGACCTGGGAGCCATACTAACACAAGATCCACCACAAAGAGAGTGTGTCATAGCCTATGATTCCAGGGTGCTGCGGGGTCCAGAAAAGAATTATTCCACCTCAGAGAAGGAGTGTTTGAAAGTCGTGTGGGCAGTAGAAAAGTGGCGGCACTATTTGGAAGGACAGGAGTTTATGGTTTATACTGACCATGCAGCTCTGTCATGGGCCTTTAATTGCCCCAAAATGTAAATTTGATTAACTCGTTGGATTTGACGGCTCCAACAATATTGTTTTAAGGGTCACTACAGAAAGGAGTGCCTCAATACAGGTCCTGATGCACTCTCCCGGGTAGTTGAGCCGCTTGTCATCTGACTTGGACCACAAACGAACTCGGGCAACAGTTTGGCTCCATGTTTGAAATTTTCAGTTAAACCTTTTTCTGATTTACCTGCCAAGTTAGCCGAACTCACACAAGAACAAGCTAAAGATCCAGATGTTAGTGATCTACATCAATCCCACCTTACATCCACCCCTTCGGGTCGCATAGGTTTTGTGACACATCAGGGGGTGCTATATCGAAGGGAGCCATTGAAAGACCAGGGTGTAAAATACCAGTTGGTAGTTCCCAAATCCCTTATGTCTGAGTTCATTGAGTATTTCCATGATTCATGTTGGGGAGTTGTGGTTGTGAACTTCTGATGAGTTTACACAGCTACTCAGGACTACATAGCAGCATGTCCGCCTTATGCGGTCTTGACTGAATGCTTGCAGAAAGGTGAAGGGCAAGGGCATAAATTTATTTGAGCAGGCACTGGTGGTGGAAATAAAATGATTAGCAGCAGCGGGGCAACTGCCATGATGATTTTAAATAATTTTTTTCTTTGTACCTCATCAACAAACCCAAACATTAAATTCTTCTTTTTTATTTTCTGGTCTAAATGAGAATCAGTAATCCAGTTGACTGTAACTCTGATTCATCTGTGAGTCCGAATGAATGTTGGAATCATTGCTGTTCTGAAAACCACAGCATTCATGATGCATTTCTGATCTGAGATGATCCAAATCCAAAAGAACTCATCAAACACCATCATGAAAGAAACCCAGTTCTAATAAAACAAGTGTTTTTCTATCAGGATCCAACAGAGTCTCGGAACTGGATCTGGATCTGAACCCAGCTGTGCTTCCTTCAGGAGTGACCGGTCAATGGATCGTCCTATCAACTTGAACTCATCCTCATCTTCTGGTGCAGAGAGGTGAGCTGCTTTTAAATGTTAAAACTGACTCAAATGAATGAAATCTTTTTATTCCATGTGTTTGATGTGAGCTCAGCTCTTTCTCTCAGACATTTCTATCTTCAGCGTGTTAGTCTCTGTACACTGACAGAATGGATCTGATTGTTGCTGATTGTCTACAGACTGGACCAGCAGAGCTCAGAGACTCCCAGTGGTCCGTCTGTCCAGCAGCACCAAACACAGCTGGACTCCATCTTTCTGGTCTGTACATGAACAACAACTACTTTCCCATCATTCTGTCCACAGTCGTCTCCATGCTGCACTTTGGACACCAGTGGACTGTCAGTGTGTCCAACATGGAGCTGATGTTTGGCAACATGACTTCACTCTGATTGGCTCATTTATCTGGAATTCTGTTGCAGCTGCTGGAGGACAACATTGTCACTTTTTTCAAGAAGGAGCTGAAGAAGATCAAGAAGCTTCTGAGTCACAGGGAGGATGAGGAGCTGGAGGATGAAGATGAAGAGCAGAGGAGCAGCAGAGAGTCACTGATGAAGATCACAGTGAACTTCCTGAGGAGAATGAAGCATGGGGAGCTGGCTGATGGACTGCAGAGCAGTAAGAGGATTTCTATGAAGGTTTCAGCTGCTGATAAATGAAGATTTACTGATGTCTGAACACATGGAACCACAGGGATTCAAACCCTCATCATTCAGGGCTGCAGAGAGTTGATTTACTGTTTGTTGTCTTCATTCAGGGTCTGTTGCAGCTTGTCAACATAAAGTCCAATCTGGTCTGAAGAAGAAGTTCCAGTGTTTGTTTGAGGGGATGGCTAAAGCAGGAAACCCAACCCCTCTGAATGAGA
Organism: Oryzias sinensis; assembly: GCA_037389245.1. Classification (NCBI taxonomy): domain Eukaryota; kingdom Metazoa; phylum Chordata; class Actinopteri; order Beloniformes; family Adrianichthyidae; genus Oryzias; species Oryzias sinensis. Next base: position 17,605 of record JAUDJI010000182.1, on the reverse strand, counting down.
TCTACACAGAGCTCTTCATCACAGAGGGAGGAAGAGGAGAGCTGAATGAAGAACATGAGGTCAGACAGATTGAAGCAGCATCCAGGAAAGCAGACAGAGCAGAAACAAGCATCAGACAAGAAGAGCTCTTCCAACTCCCAGCTGGAAGACCAGAACCAATCAGAACCGTGATGACTAAGGGAGTGGCTGGCATCGGGAAAACAGTCTTAACACAGAAGTTCACTCTGGACTGGGCTGAAGGCAAAGCCCACCAGAACCTCCACTTCACATTTCCATTCACTTTCAGAGAGCTGAATGTGCTGAAAGAGGAGAAGTTCAGCTTGGTGGAACTTGTTCATCACTTCTTCCCTGAAACCAAACAAGCAGGAATCTGCAGCCTTGAAGACTTCCAGGTCCTCTTCATCTTTGATGGTCTGGATGAGTGTCGTCTTCCTCTGGACTTCCACAAGACTCGGATCCTGTATGACCCTAGAAAGTCCACCTCGGTGGCTAATCTGCTGACAAACCTCATCAGGGGGAACCTGCTTCCCTCTGCTCTTCTCTGGATAACCACACGACCTGCAGCAGCCAATCAGATCCCTGCTGAGTGTGTTGACATGGTGACAGAGGTCAGAGGGTTCAATGATCCACAGAAGGAGGAGTACTTTAGGAAGAGGTTCAGAGATGAAGAGCAGGCCAGCAGGATCATCTCCCACATCCAGAGATCCAGAAGCCTCCACATCATGTGCCACATCCCAGTCTTCTGCTGGATCACTGCTACAGTTCTGGAGGATCTGCTGAAGAGCAGAGGAAGAGGAGAGCTGCCCAAGAGCCTGACTGAGATGTACATCCACTTCCTGGTGGTTCAGGCCAAAGTCAAGAAGGTCAAGTATGATGGAGGAGCTGAGACAGATCCTCACTGGAGTCCAGAGAGCAAGAAGATGATGGAGTCTCTGGGAAAACTGGCTTTTGAGCAGCTGCAGAAAGGAAACCTGATCTTCTATGAATCTGACCTGACAGAGTGTGGCATCGATATCAGAGCAGCCTCAGTGTACTCAGGAGTGTTCACACAGGTCTTTAGAGAGGAGAGAGGCCTGTACCAGGACAAGGTCTTCTGCTTCATCCATCTGAGTGTTCAGGAGTTTCTGGCTGCTCTTCATGTCTACCTGATCTTCATCGCCTCTGGACTCAACCTCATGGAGGAAGAACAATCACAAATCTCTCAGCCTGAACAGAGAAGTCCAGTCCAGTTGTACCAGAGTGCTGTGGAGAAGGCCTTACAGAGTCCAAACGGACACCTGGACTTGTTCCTCCGCTTCCTCCTGGGTCTTTCACTGCAGACCAATCAGAGTCTCCTACGAGCTCTGCTGACTCAGACAGGAAGTAGCTCACAGACCAATCAGGAAACAGTCCAGTTCATCAAGGAGAAGATCAGTGAGGATCTGCCTGCAGAGAAAAGCATCAACCTGTTCCACTGTCTGAATGAACTAAATGATTTTTCTCTAGTGGAGGAGATCCAATGGTTCCTGGGGTCAGAACGTCTCTCCACAGAGAAACTGTCTCCTGCTCAGTGGTCTGCTCTGGTCTTCTTCTTACTGTCATCAGAAGAAGATCTGGAAGTTTTTGACCTGCAGAAATACTCGTGTTCAGAGGAGGCTCTTCTGAGGCTGCTGCCAGTGATCAAAGCCTCCAACAAAGCTCTGTAAGAACTCTCAGGAAAATCACCTTCAGTCAACAAATGAATCTGATGGAAACATGAAAGATTCAATAACTGCCCTCTGTCTTTGTTTTCTTCAGGTTGAATAGCTGTAATCTGTCAGAGAGAAGCTGTGCAGCTCTGTCCTCAGTTCTCAGCTCTCAGTCCTCCAGACTCAGAGGTCTGGACCTGAGTTCCAACTTCCTGAAGGATTCACAAGTGAAGCTGCTGTCTGCTGGACTGGAGAGTTCAGACTGTAAACTGGGGACTCTCAGGTCAGGTTTCATCCCAATGTTAATTCTCTACAACAAGTTCTGTCTGTTTTTCTCTGCTTCATCATGTATCATTATGCAGAGGAAACAGTAGAGGACTGTTGCATGGAAGTAAAAAGAAAACAACATTCTGCTTGAGTTAAAAATCCTGAAATCTCCCTATCTGATTGTGACAAATGTTATCCTGTATTTTTTTTTAACTAGACTAAACAGGAGAACCTAAATCCACCCAGGTGTTGAGATCTGGGAGAAGTTCATGTTCTGTGTTCTTTCAAAGAAAACATGAATCAATCCCAGAACTGCAGATTTCAATGGACAAGTAGTTGCAGCAGATTTCTCACCCACAGAGCAGCAGCTCTTTATAAAGAGATATGAGGAGATCAAACTGCAGCAGACTGACAGGTCTTTCCCACAGACCTGGTTCTAGTGATTATTCAGAACAGAGCTTATTAATTTACGTAATGACACATAAACAATGAAATTAGTAATAACTGACTTGGACCTGGATATGTGCAAAAACACACTGGTTCTTTGGAAGTTCCAGAACGGAACCAGTAGAAACCCTTAGACTACCAGCATAACCAGCTGAGACCCTTAGACCAACAGCAGAGCCAGAACCAGCTCCTCAAAGCCACATTCAGACATTTTGGGACCAGAGGATCCGCATGTTTTTCAAGGCTACTCTATAGTTTAGATATGTTAGGAAATGCTTTCAGAAGAGAACTAAAGACCTTTTCAGCTGTTTTTCTGTATGACCTGAATTTTCCAGTTAGGATGAAGAGAGAAAGGAAAGTTTAGCTCTGCTTCATTCTTTTATTGTGGTGAACATCTTTGAGTTTCTGCAGAGAAATTTCATGCCAACCTGAATTTCTCTACACTTCTACATTAAAAATTATTCAGTGTCTCTTTTCCAAGTTTTCATGAATCAGCAACTTTTGTTTTTATGGATTTTCATCCTCTTTAAAATATCTGCAGACTTTCTTTGTTCTCTCGATTTTGTATCAGATCCATTATAATGTGATAAAGATTTTCCAATGGAAATTTGTTTTTACCCATAATTCAAAGTGACCTTCAATTCCTCAATGAATAATTCACTTTGGAGTGTGATGATGTCATTTGAAAATGCATTTTACTATTTAGGATTGAAGATGAAGAAATACTATTTCATCTGAAATTTCTGAAATAAAAGGTTTAAATAGAAAAAAAATCTATTGGATTTTAAATTGTCATGATTTTTGGTTCCATAGTTCAAACGATAATTAAATTTCCAACTGTCAGTTTGATCTGCATTTCTGCCATGCTTTTTAAAAATGTATATAGTAATTAATAATCCATGATGATGAATGACATTTTAATTCCTCATCTGTTTTGACTTCATTTTAAAGTAATTTGTAATCTTTGGAATGTATTTTCATTATCAGGTCGTGACAATTTTTCAGTCCATAATTTCAAAATGTCATCTGTCAGTCTGTCATCAGGGCGGGTCCCGCCTGACTGAATGGACCAAGTTCCTGGACCTCCAGCTGCATCACTGCTCCTGACACACTTTTCTGTCTGACTTCAGGTTGATGAACTGCAGTTTGTCAAAGATCAGCTGTGAAGCTCTGGTCTCAGCTCTGAAGAAGAACCCGTCTAATCTGACAGAACTGGACCTGAGCTGGAACAACCTGCAGGATTCAGGAGTTCGTCATCTGTGTGGTTTTCTGGAGAGTCCAGACTGCAGACTGCAGACTCTGAGGTCAGACTCCATGTTTCAGTTGTATTCCGATCAATTTGATGAGTACAGATGATTGACTACAGAACGACAATGTTACATTAATGTGATTTGCTTGTTCTTGTTGTTTTAAATTTACTTTGGTGAAAATTGTTTTATAATCTTGCTCATTTGCCAAAGTCACTTTGTTATCCTTAAATTGATTGGATGATGCATATGGAAGAGTGAGAGAGAGGACAAATTATAATGACACAAGGAGAAGACTGTACACTCAGTCCAGCAGAGATTAAACATTAAGTATAAGGAAATCCTCAGTGTGTTAAGAAGAGGAAAATGAGTTTAGAATTATATGGTTTTGAAAGTTTTAGAGGACTTTAAGGATGTGAGCATGCTCTTCAGCTGTACTTAGCTAGATTGGCATAGCCTAATGGGACTGTGGAGTTGGAGTCACTGATGCGGTGACTGAAAACACTGGGACACCATGAAGAAGACGGGAGTCTAGTGAGTGCAACACACATGTCAAAGCCTTTCAGTTGGACTCTGACAGGACCGTCAGTTTATTGTCTGGCTGCTACCAGCTTGCATCTGGACCTCATGACATTCATATTAGGAAAAGACCTAATATGAACATCCAAACCTTATCCTTTGACTAACAGCAGAACCATCACCAGCTCCTCTGCATGGCCACATTCCTACATTTTGAGTCCCATATATCCTCATGTTCTTCAAGGCCCCTCTACGGTTTAGAGATGTCAGGAAATGCTTTCAAAGGAGAACTAAATACTTTTTCAGCTGTTTTTCTGCACAACCTGTTTTTTCCAGACAGGATGAAGAGAGAAAGGAAAGTTTAGCTCTGCTTCATTCTTTTCTTGTGGTGAACATCTTTGAGTTTCTGCAGAAACTTCATGCTGACCTGAATTTCTCTACACTTCCAATAGCTTGTTTCCAAAACTCTAACATTAAAGTTAACATTTCAACAAGTTTTTTGTTCCTCTGATTTGAAAGGAACCAGAAAGTTTAGTGTCTTTAGACCCTTGTTGTGTCTGTGACCTTCAGACACACTCAAATATTGCATTGCTCTGTCATTTCTCTCCTATCAACTGTGCCGTTAACTATCTGAACTAGTTTAGTAGCAGTCCTGATCATGAGTTCTTCTGGACAAAACTGGTAATACAGTTCTTTTTAAATGTGGACTTATGGTGTATTTCTCTTTAACACAGAGTAGAATTTTTTTGTCCTAAATGTTCTTAACAGGACAGGGCGGGTCCCACCTGACTGACTTTAGCAAATTCCTGGACCTTCAGCTCCATCACTGCTCCTGAACACACTTTTGTGTCTGATTGCAGATTGTGGAGATGCAGTTTGTCAGAGATCAGCTGTGAAGCTCTGGTCTTAGCACTGAAGAAAAACCCGTCCAACTTGACAGAACTGGACCTGAGCGTAAACTGGAAACTGCAGGATTCAGGAGTTCGTCATCTGTGTGCTTTTCTGGAGAGTCCAGACTGCAGACTGCAGACTCTGAGGTCAGACTCTATGATTCAGTTGTGTTCAGATAAATATGATGACAAAAGTGTGTTGACCCACAGTGAGCAGAACTATCCAGATTCTTATCTGCAGCATCTTCCTGCAGCTGCTTTTTCTCTTCAAAGATCTGGGGAAGAACTTCTTTTTTTCTTCCTGCAGCTGCTTGTTTCAAAGCTGTCTGCTGACATTTGCGCTCCACACAGTTCTGCTTGCAGCCATCAGCTCTTCTTTGTGTCTTTGCTCCAACAGACTCCTTTAGAGAGCATGTAGAAGAAGCAGCCATGCGAGTTCACATGCACTCTAGTCCTACTGTGTTTCAGCAGATGCAGCTGAGAGTCCAGCGGCTGATGTTTGTGAGCAGACAGTGACAGAGTCATGCTGCAGCTGGATGCTGCTCTGACAGACACATCCTCCACAAACATCCTCACCTTTTCATCCACAAACATCATTTCAGTCAGACAACTCTTGCAGAAAAATATTTATTTCACAACATCTTTAGGTTTTCACAACATCTTTAGGTAGGCATTCACAACTTGATTCACAACTTCATTTTGGCATAAAGCTCCGTTCAATTCCTTGAGATAATTATTTTTTTCTTACGCTTTTGGGTAACAAAAACCCCGTAACGGAGCCCACAGGTGGAAGCTGGGGAGGAGGGAGGGGCGAAGAATGAGCGCTGAAGGTAAGAGATAATGAACAATTGTACACCTGACTTAAATCGGACGCTGAGCAGGTGAGTTAAATGACTCCTATGGGAGTAACCTGTAACTCTGCAGAGTGTGCCTGCCCAAAAATGCGACGAGTCGCTATTTCAGTCAGACAACTCTTTCAGAAGAATATTTATTTCACAACATCTTTAGGTTTTCACAACATCTTTAGGTAGGCATTCACAACTTGATTCACAACTTCGTTTTGGCATAAAGTTCCATTCAATTCCTTGAGATAATTATTTTTTCCTTACACTTTCGGGTAACAAAAACCCCCAACACCAACATCATCCAGAAGAAGAAAATGTGAATGTATAATCAGTGTGTAAATAAGATGAGGTGTTTTCGGCGGCATTCATTTCATTTCATTTTCCAGTATGACTGCTATGTGTTTACCCGGCACCATTGACCATTGGGCCGCTCCCATTCGAGAACCGCTCCTCGAAGGGAACATGCCATCTAGTGGATCTGCTATGTGTTTACCCCGGCATCATTTACCGTTGGGCCGCTCCCGTTCAAGAACCGCTCCACGAAGGGAACATGCTATCTAGTGTATCTGCTATGTGTTTACCCGGCGCCATTGACCGTTGGGCCACTCCCATTCGAGAACCACTCTACGAAGGGAACATTTTATCTAGTGGATCTGCTATGTGTTTACCCGGCACCATTGGGCCGCTCCCGTTCACCAGGGGAACATTCTTTCTGAAGAGAGAGGGAAGAATGAAGGGGACCCAGATAAGATTACACAATCTGATTCAATTTAAACACCAATGCATTTAATATCCATCATTCGCGGCTTCCACCTGGCTTAACATATTCATCATTCAAACCAGACTTCTCTTGAGATAATTCTTTTTTCCTTACACTTTTTGGGTAACAAAACCCCCAACCCCAAGATCATCCAGAAGAAGAAAATGTGAATGTATAATCAGTGTGTAAATAAGATGAGGTGTGTTTTCGGCTTCATTCCATTTTTTTCCAGTATGACTGCTATGATTACCCGGCATCATTAATAATAATAATAATAATAATAATAATAATAAACTTTATTTATATAGCACTTTTCAAAAGCAAGATTACAAAGTGCTGTACAAAAATATGAGAGAAAATCAATATTAAAAACAACTTCCAGTATGGAAAAAATAAAACCCAGCACACACATGAAACGGTGATAGTGGTTAGAATCAATAAAATCGATAAATCAGTAAAATCAATAAAACCCACGAAATCAATATAATCAATAAAATAAAAAATCAATGAAATCAAAGTAATCAACAGAAACAATAAAATCATATGATTAAAATTTAAAAACCATTAAAATCATAAATGCTCGCCTATAGAGGTAGGTTTTTAAAAGAGATTTAAATACTGGTAGGGACCCAGCGACCCTGATCTCTTCAGGGAGACTGTTCCAGACTGTTGGTGCTCTTACAGCAAAGGCCCTATCACCCTGGTCTTCAATCTAGATTGTGGGATTGTTAAAAGGCCTTTCGGCGAAGATCTAAGATTGCGACCAGGTACATATGGAATGAGGAGATCGGCTATATATTTAGGGGCCAGTCCACCGACTGCTTTAAAAGCAATCATTACAATCTTAAAATCTATTCTAAAATGGACTGGGAGCCAGTGCAGGGGCGCTAAAACTGGAGTGATGTGGTCTCTCATTCTGGTTCTGGTTAAAAGTTTGGCGGCAGCATTTTGGACTAACTAGAGTTGATACACACTCTGCTGTGAAAGGCATGTGTAGAGTGCGTTACAATAGTCCAAACGGGAAAAAATAAAAGCGTGAATCACCATCTCTAGACATTTTTTTGATAGGAGAGGGGTCCTGTATAACCTATGTAGTTGCCAGAAACAAGATTTGACCACTGATTTAACATGCGTCTCCAAATTCAAATTGGTGTCAAATATCACCCCCAGATTTCTGCAGCTTGAAGAAACATTGTTAGACAGAGACTCCAAATTCTGAGCCACGCCATTTTAGGGCCTCAACTGAACCAAAAATAATTACATCCGTTTTGTCCATATTCAATTGCAAAAAAATTTGGGCCATCCAGGTTTTAATATCAGCAATGCAGCTATTGACATTCTTTAAAAGACCAAGGTCACCAGGTTTAAATGATAAGTAGAGTTGAGTATCATCGGCATAAAAATGAAAATTAAGGTTATGCCAGCGAATTATCTCCCCCAGTGGTAACATGTAAATTGAAAATAACAGAGGTCCCAGTACCGATCCCTGGGGCAGCACAAGATCAAGGAATGCAGGGGTGACATCATTCGCCGGAAACGGAGAAGCAGACCGGAAAGTAGGGGTTCACAGGCTGAGGATGCGATGCATAGATAAAGACAAAGCATAATTAGTCTCGGCAAAGAATATGGAAATAACCCAGAAATCGCTCAGTTTTAAATCCTTGATATAAATGGAATAACAGTGCTTTTAAAGACAATTATGAGAAGTGACATTTAGTAGGTAATTAAGTAAAAGTCCCTTTATGGATTCATCGCACCATAAAAACCGCCAGAATCACAAATTCCAGCAGTGAATTGATAGTGACATATAGAACCTTCACATCAACTTAACACCAATTTTATGTACACCAATGTAAGAGAATTAACCTTTAACAATTCCAGAGGGACGCACCTTCAGAAGGTCATCAAGGAGCAGGCAATGGAAGGGTAACCAAAGACCAAGAATATTTGTAGATGAGGAAGGTCAACATCCCACGTAGCAATGGATCGCAACTCAGCCGGATAAGATGTCAGTGGTTCTCAAAAAGGTGGAAATCAAAGCACAGACTACTGAAGTTTTAATTAGCCAAGGGCGTCTGTATACTGTAAAAGAAGAACTTCAGATCCACGAGGGATCGTAAGTTTTATAGTATTTTAGCTAGACTGAACCTTTAGCATTTAGAGAAGGAGTATAACAAGCCTCTAAAGGAGATGCCTCTAGCCGAGTGTCATCTGCTTAAGCAGGGCAGATAGAAGACTGGCTAATGGACACAAGATTTAACTCTTGAACTAAGCTTAAGAGTATAAGTGATAATTTCTCCGGTCAGGGTTAAAATTGCTCATGGTCTTATTTAAACACTACTAAGGCAACCGATGACACATAAGATTATCATCTCACTATTGAAACAGCCTCAATATAATCTCCATGGCTGAATTCTCTCTCATAAATTGTACTATGCACAATGACAATAAAGCAAATCTAATCTAACCACACGATCCCTTACAAACCAGTAGAACTGTGAATTCAGGCGGCCGGAAATACACAAACCACTCTTCATAAATCTTTCCCCCCGAAACTACAGGGCGCAGCCTCAGAAGAACAAGTGGAGGGAGACTGAAGACACGACAGTCAGCATAACAAAACCACTCCAAGCATTAAGAATGAAAGACCATACTCCAAAGACAACGTAGAAACCCAATTTTTTTCCCCCCACAGAGATTAAAATGAAAATTAACCGATGAACACTTCGAGCGCCAACTGAATGCCAAGAGACGCCATTGGGAGGCATAGAGGCAGAACAGTAAAAACATCAGTGATAACGCTCATCCTCAGCCTGACATCGCGGTCGGAGGAAAATTGTGAAGAAAGCATATATACAAATATATACTAATCCTGAAGGCGCGTGAGGAGCAGCAGCTCGGTAATATACGAGACGATCTTCCAAACGTGCTTTTATTAATAATGAATATTATAAAGCGCCTGTTCGCTCATTGTTTTATTTAATCCGTGTGATCTGTGCTTTTTTTGTGGAAGAACAGAGCTGGACGAAGGCTTAGGACAGGCTAACACACGCGCTAACAACATTAGCCTGATGGACACAAAATCCAGGACCGTGCGAGAAATGCTGCAATCTGCATCCTGGCTGCACGTAAATGTCTGGGAATAACATCAGCCTTTATTTTGTCGGGACACAACTGGAAACACAAATCCACGTGATTGTTTGAACAGTTTCCAAGGACTTAGTGACATTTATTTCTGCTCTAAAAAGTATACACACATCGTCCCAAAGCCGCTGCATGAGCTGGCGGCTCTCCTGAGTCCTGCAGCCGATAACCCAGAGCGGCAGGACGGCTCGCAGTCTGAATTCTCCCACACATAACAAAACGAAAAAAAAAAAAAAAACGTAACAGAGCATCCTCCCTCTGCTCAGACACAAAGTTATTAATCCAGCTCCTCTGCTCACTCGGGTGCCAGTGGATCGAGTGAGCGTCGGGTGGCACAAAGTAGAGGGCTGCATTGGGATTGGGTCCCGCCGGGTCCCGCGGGACCCAACCCAAATCTCGCGGGATTGGGCGGTTTGAATTGTACTGCGGGCGGGAGCGGGCGGCAAAAAAAAAAAACTCTGCGGGATCAGTGCTGCCACGAATATCTCATGAATATATATTAGCGGACTACGTTAGGCTGAGCGGCTGTTGGAGTTTTATGTACTGAAGCTCCGTGAAGGCACCAGGTATAGTCGCCCAATCGCCTCTGTCATCTAACCTGTTGTTGGGGGTGCGTCCCGCCCCGCCTCTTAGAAATTTCTTCTTCTTCTTTAAAGCCTGATACCGCGGTCGCGTACGGGCGGAGCTATCAGCTAAAGTTCTGGTCTGATCGCTACATGGAGCGATGTGTGCATCAATGCATGGTAGACACAAAGAATGTGAAGAGATCAGGTTTATTATTTTGAAGAGTTCTGCTTGATAATCATGTTTCCATGTTTGAGTTCATAGAATCATTCGAGAGAAAGTCTCTGCTTCAACTCACGCAGTGAAAGCTGCGTCTGAATCTGACCGACGCCCGTGTGTTTGCATCTCTGACAGAGTTTGAAGCCAAAGCCCCTCCCCCGACTCTTTACCTGCTTTTCCTCTCTACCTGTTCATCTGTTCACCTGTTCACATCCTCTGCAGCTGAGTTGTTTTTCCCCGCGCTCCCGGTGTATTCTACACAGAGAGCGCAAAATACGATCATAGCAGGTTAACACATTAGTCAGGGCGCTCTAGCGCGAAAAAGTATTTTTCCGTCAGGAAAAAAATAATTCATAGATTTTCAGCTCTGTTGAACCATTAATGTTTTTCTTCCTCCATAAATTCAAATGACTTTGACCTGCATCTTTACCAGCTGGTTCAGCGCGCTTCAGGCCGTCTGTCTGCGCGCGGACACACGCACACTTTTTTACCGAACAGGATTTGTGAAAATACATTTAATAATTAAGTTGCACATTACACAAAAGAGGAATGCATGAAAAGATGAGGCTGGGGGAGGGACATGAATCTCTTTAATAATATCAATACGTGTTTTTTTCCTGCGGGATGGGAGACGATACAAAATCAATGCATCTCTATTACTGTGCGGGACTAAATTCTATGAGTTTTGCGGGTGCGGGCGGGATTGGTCAGAAATTCGGCGGGTGCGGGCGGGAGCGGGATGAAGAAAATAGTCCCGCGCAGGGCTTTAGCACAAAGCGCTCCTCCTCCGCATCTCCCTCATGAGGGGTGAAAGAGAGGGCAGAGCCAGCGGGGCGAGAGCAGAGCAGCGCTTTTCACGGGGCCTCCGCAGAGCAGATGGTTGGTCCCGTATGTGCTCCAAAGCTTTCTCTCAGCGAAACACCGTCTATGCATGACGCAAACCAGAGCAGTAGTGACACACGATCGGAATGACTGTTTACATGCTCCACGATCGGATAAACGATCAGTATAACCCACCTATCTCGATCAGAAAGAAATTCTGATCTGAACGAGTCTGATCGGGGCAGAGTATTCCGAACGGCGCGTTTACATGACGCATTTTCTTTGTGATCAGGCGTTCTTTCCTATTACTTTTGCCCATGTAAACGCGGCTATTGATCAGGGATCAATGTCCAACATTTGCTGCTGATTCTTCCTCTGCATGTTGTCCTGAATGTTCCTGAATGTTCTTCTTCTCTGCTTCTGCTGGACTCTTCTGATCTGCTGCTGTTGCTTCACATCTTTGGACTTTTTCTAAACTTTCTGATCTTCTTCAGCTCTGAACTCTTTAGAAGAAGTGAAGGATGAAAAACAGGAACTTTGTCTTTAAACTCAACTCTCTGTTCTGGATTCAGGTTGAGCAGCTGCAGGTTGTCAAAGACCAGCTGTGCTGCTCTGGTCTCAGCTCTGAAGTCCAACCCGTCCCACCTGACAGACCTGGACCTGAGCGAAAACAGCCTTCAGTATTCAGATGTCCAGCAGCTCCAGGATCTGGTGGAGAGTCCAAACTCCAAACTGCAGACTCTGAGGTCAGTAGAGGGTTGGAGTCAGTCCAGCTGCTTCCAGATGTTTGGTCCTAAAGTTAGTCTGAGAGCAAAGATGCAGAGTTTCCTGTGAAGCTGCAGCTTCTCAGTGAAGCTCTGAGGAGAATGATGACAGGCTTCAGGACAACAGTCAGCCAATCAGAGCAGCAGAAGCTCCAACAGGTGAAGATGACAGGAAGCTGCTGCTCTGAACAGGACTGAAGCTCCTGCTGCTCTTTCTGCTGCTGTGCTGCATCACTGACTGACAGACCAGGATCAAGAGACACTCCTTCATCTCTGGCTCTCTACTTTCTCTCTGCAGGTTTGACCGCTGGTCAGTTGAATGTTCGACCTGCAAAAGCAGCCTCAGCAGCAGCAGCAGCTTGTCTACAGAGAAATGTTGTGACTGTACGTGTTCCTGGGAGGTGGAGAGCAGAGTGGATCATCACTTTCTTCTTTGATCTACATTTGATGAACAGATGTGAGTTTGTGATGGACAAATAAAGAATGAGGGAGTCATTGATCAGACAGAACAATTCTGGATTAGATAGACAGACAAACTTTTCTTTCAGAAACCTTCAACATGGTCATGTGACCAGAATGTTCATAATGGAGACACGGAATAAAACGCTGTGGTCACATGACTCACTGGTTTGGATTCAAGTCCTTTGAAGTCAGTTTTTGGAGTAGAAATCCCGTCTGATCTCAGTTAGTGAACAAAAGTCTCTCAGTTGAATCATTTTTCTATAATCTCTGTTCTGTTGATCAAATATTGACTCATGCAGTTTGAAAGACTCAGAGTTTTGCTTTGATTGATGTTTTCCTCAGTTTTCTGACTGAACTTCCTTTTTCTTTGGTGTTTTGTGGGTAATTTTTTTTTCATGCTGACAGCATCCTAGTGTCAAAAGGCTTCAAAATGAAAGCTGTCTGTAAAATTCCTGCAGCCTGTTTGGATCTAATAAATGCTCTTTTGAATCAACTCTGTGTTTTCTATTGATTTCTGTCTTCATTCTATCTTTGACTCACAAACAGACTTGAATCTTTAGCCTTCCCCCTCATCCTGTTCCAGCTGTTCTAATCTTCATGTGTTTGGTTCCTTCTCAGTAGAAATGGGTTGGAAAAGAGCTTTGGAATGTTCAGGTGGTGCTGATGTCTTTCTAGATGGGGGTGGGCAGAACAGATGACAGCTCCTCCCTCCTGATTCAGGCCGCATTTACACTGCATGGTTCAAGCGACCCAATTCCGATTTTTTCCTCTAATGTGGCACAGATCGGATATGAGCGTGTAAGCAGGACAAAAGTGCATGGATTCCGATTTTCTCAGATCGGATACAGGCCTCTCTCATATGTGGAAATAAATCGGAAACGTATCGGATACGTGCATTTGCGTGTGCCATGTAAGCAGACAGATCGGATATTCCCTTGTAAATGCGAGTCGTACGTCAGTGACGGCAACTCAGGAGACCACCAACTGAGATCACATGACTTAAGGTGCTTTTGCGCGCTGATTTTGCTGTCAGCGTGTTACCTTTCAGCCTCAGGCTTCAGACCGTAGTCGGAAACCGCTGTTATGTCCAGTCCGGTCCCGGTCGGGACGCAAACGGTAACTAATCAAGCTAGACACCGTGGCTATGGAACAGGCTAGAAGCGGTTTATTTATTTGCTTGTGTTGCGGAGTGGGGGCGTGTATGTGATGGAGACCGCGCGTGCTGTGTGTGTGTGTGTGTGTGTATGAGAGTGTGTGTGTGAGTGTGTGTGTCTGCCTCTTCACCCTGCATGTCCTCTGGTTGCTGAGGTAATGCCCCGCTGCCCGTCTTCTGCTTTGCCTCCACAGGGTTGTATGGTGGCACCCGCTGCTGCTGCTGGGACAGATTTTTGGCCTTCTGTGGAGTGTTCCTATAGGTGTTCTTCACCCCCCCCCCCCCATCTACTCTAGTGGTCCGACGGGTGAGTCGCTGACTGCAGCGTCTCCTCCACCACCTCTCCTGCGGCTGACCACATGACTGTACAGGTGCCCCTGGAAGTTGGAGGCCCGAAATGACTTGTGAGCACCTACCACTTCCTGGCCACGTGTAAAAAAAAAAAAAAAATACAAAATAAAAAAGGGACTCTAGTACACAAACTGTGGGGATTCACTTGTTTATTGTGATGTTTGCTTGCTATGCACTATATACTCCTGCATGTGAACGGGGTATTTTTGTTCTGTTTCCAGTTCTGTTTCTGTGTATCAGTTCTATTTCCAGGAGGGCTTTAGGCCCTTCATGTTTTTATTTTTTTAATCCTGTTTTTATTAATTTATATTAAAATATTTTTAAGTTGGAACCATGTCTCCACCTGGTTGAGTCCTCAATTTTTTAGTGCACCTGAACAGCTCATGTTGCCACACCTGCATATATGTTTTATTGTATTTTGTGTCATAAATCATCATGTTAATGTACAACATTCATTTGTTTTTATAGAATCCTGGAGATGTGGAGCAGGTAAATTTGTGGCACCAGAGTCATCCAAGTCTTCTGGCAAAGTAGGTAATGAAGTATAGCATATGGCAGGCCATTTTAACATTAAAAGGCTAAAATTGATTATCTGGAATGAACATTGTAGATATCACCAACGTTTTTCTGACTAGTCGTAATTACATTTTGGATAGTTAGAATTGTAATTCAAGATATCTGTAACGTAATTGTGACTAGTCGAAACGACCAATAGAGATATCTGTAATTCAGTTTTGACTAGGCAAAACTGAATTACAGATATCTGCAATGACGTCATTGAAAACGACATTCAACTCGTCACACATCTTAAATGACAATTGTAGATATCTGTAATTCAGTTTTGCCTAGGCAGAATGACAGTTGATATCTCAAACGTCATCATCACTAGCTCCTCCTGTCTTGCACTGGCTGCAGCATTAAAAAGACGATTAAAAATCGCTTCGCCCACTGGCTGCTCTACGACGGAGATTAAGGGCAAACCAAAAAAGTAGAATTACAAGGTTTTAAGTCGTAAATTTACGAGATTACAGTGGAAGTGAGCATCTTGAGCAGCAGGTGAACGCCACACAGCAGCAGCAGACCGACTAAACTTTGTTGAAGAGGTGAGCTGAATGTTTATTGACAACCTTCTAAATGTTTGGAAGCTCGTTAGTTTGATTTATGATTTATTCATGTTTTATTTATTGATCGGTGGTTTGCAGGATCTCTGCAGCCCAATGAAGCCATCGGTGTCCCTGCAGATGTCCACCTGAATCCTTTCTTCCTCCATTAAAGACAAGATCTCTACGTTTCTGTGACGCTTCTGTCTGAGGAGAAGCACTTTTTTGGCATTTTTAACTTTCTAATACTAATATAAAAGACTATTTTCATTCATCTTTATTGTTTTATGTTCGATCGAACGTTTCATCTGGAGGAGGGGTGTATGTAACACTGTTTACTTACGCATTGGTGTTCGGATGACAAGTTCATGACATAAGGTGACAGATTCAGGGTTATGTGAATTAAAAGGAAAATAAAGGCTGCAGCGGTCCTCTGCACCCAAATGTGTCTCTGAGCTCCTCATTTTACATATGAAACTCCGCTTTACCGACACCAAACCCCTGAAAGCCGGCTCCACTGACAATAATCTAATTTTGAGTCGCCAAAAGGTTCAGAATCACTTTGTTTTAAAGCTATCCGTAAATAAAGCTTCACCAAAGGCTCCACACATTTCATCTTCAAGCTAGGCTCCGATAAACGGAAGACTTGGTGTTTTTCTCTTTTCTTTTCTCTCTTTCCGACCGCGGTCAGAAGTGCAGGGGAGATTTCCTCTGCCGAAGGCGATTCTTCTTCGGGGTTCACTTTCCTAATCGGAACCCTCAGCCTCCAGTGCGGATTAAGAACGACTCCAAAACAGTTATTCTGGGAGGGGGACACCTTTTTATTACGGTGCTCCGTCCTCCGAACACACAGTATCAATGCACACACCTCCGCTCCGTGCTCACCCCCATCTCAACACACACACACACACACACACACACACACACACACACACACACACACACACACACACACACTTTTATCTCCTAAATTTATGAGATAAAACTCGTAATTAAAGAAAACAAAACGTTTTTTGTAAACTGGTCCTAAAACCCCGTCGTACTGCTGCAACATGGTGCTAATCAGTGCTAATTACAAGTCAGCAGGTGCGATTTGAATGATTAGAACACCATGCTCTGCTCCCCCCTAAAGTGTGATGCAGGCCTAATTTGCATACAGATATCTGTGACGTCATTTCGCCTAGTCAAAACTCTAATTCAAGATATCTGTAATTACATTTTGACTAGGCTAAATGAACATTACAGATATCTCACGTTTCAGATATCTCTATTCAAATTTCATTTCAAGATATCTGTGACTTGATTATAGATATCTACAATTAAATTATGACTATCCCTAATTCCAGTTGGAGAAATCTACATCGTCATTTGGCCTAGTCAAAACTTAATTTAAGATCTCTGAAAAGGAACATGTAGATATCTTGAATTGACTTGAATTCAAGATATCTTTAACGTGGGTTTTGACTAGTAAGAATGAAATTGTAGATATCTGAAACTGGAATTAATGATATCTACAATTCAGTTACAGATATCCTTTATTCATGAAGTGGATATCTGAAACTGAATTGTAGATGTCTTTAATTGTAAACCCCATACAAATGAATGGTGAAAGTGATGTCATTTGTCCTAGGAATAATATCTTTCAGGATATCTGAAATTACGATTACGGATAGGAAGAATGTAGTTGCAGATATCTGAAACGTTCTTTTTGACTAGGCAAAACTCAAATAAAGATATCTGCAACACACATCCAGTCTAGCCTTTTAATGTTAAAATGGCCTGACATACACAGTCACTGCCTGGAGCTCTTTCTGGGTCCTAGTGCCCTAAAGGTTACAGCTCCTGGTTACACTAGAAAAAAGTCCATTCTAGAGGCCACTCTGACGTCATCATCATCAAAGACAGCAGTACCTAGCAACCATACCAAGACCATAGCAGCTATAGAGGGAAACACAACAAACCATCAACGGCGGTTAAAGCAGTCAGACGTTTGTTCTGCAGCTCAGCAAAAATCTCTGCTTTAGGTTTTGGGGAGAAAAACAAAGGAAAACACACGGAGAAGGATTCTGCAAAGGAAATCCCAAGTTCTATTGGTAAGTCAGCGTCCTGGAAACATGCTTTGTTGGTTCTGAAGTGGCATGAATGCAGACTTAGATTGCTTTGTTTCCTTGGATTCTTCAGATGGATTCAAGCTGTAAATGTTGTCAGCATAAAGCAAGTTTGGACTAAACTAAAGCAGAAAGTGGCTTTGAAGATGGTCAGGAGAAATGAGGGCTTTTTTCAGGAATTCTGGGAAGAGGAGGACTTCTCCAAACAACCAGAATCTAGGAGGAGGTTTTTTCAGCATTGAGATCAGGATTTAGCATGAGCTTCAATCCCATTTT
>JAUDJI010000181.1:0-21355 GCA_037389245.1 Oryzias sinensis | reverse complement strand
CAGAGCCAGGTGGAAGGAAACAGACATAATAACAAAATCAATAAAAAGCGTCACCCTTAAGCCTACCAGCCCAGCTCTTGTACCTCTTATAGTATATTTCCCTTTTTTCTGCTTTTGCAAAAAATCAATGCATGTATGTTTGTTGGGCTTTGAGTCAGCAAAACATCAGACAGGGAGGGGGACCACCAAAGCCCCCTGAGAGTTTTAACCTTGCAGAACTTACAGGCAGGCGTTGCTGCGTATGATGGAAACGTATTTGTCCAGTGACGGGTTGTTATTGTAAACCAAGATTCAAAGTTAGAGAGACTGAAATGCAAGACTGAAAGACCGTGTCACAGAGCCACTACAAACATTTTGTGCATTTTCCACAAATGAAATTTCGGTCTTTCGTGGTAAGTGTGTGATGTACGTAATTCACAAGTGTTTCTTCCGTTTGTTGTTCATCGATGTGCACAGATGTCTTTCGAGGATTTTGGTTGATGGGACTTTATGCGAATTCTGTGCTAAACTGTTCAAAATTTTGGGGAATGACGCAGTTTTTTAATACTTTAGGTAGTTGAGACACAATTATCATGCAAATCTTAGGTAATTGTGGGCGACTTTTGGGAGATGTGTACGCAAATTTGTGGCTTTCCACAAGCGTTCCACGTATGTCTATCGGAATTTTCATGCATGTCCCACTGATGTATAACTTTTATATCACTTATTTGGCGCACATATCTCGTTCAAATTATGTAATTGACGTACAAATCACCAATGAATTGCACATAAACACCGCAATAATCACACACGATTAATGTTTTACATTGATTGGTTTATTTAGTACTCCTTCCGTGGTTTTAACGTGATTCTTCGTGAAACATCTGTGAAAATTTCACATTAACCTCAATGTTTCTCACTTTTTCCACGCATGTTCACCTGTGACCAATTTCCATTTGTGCAATATGCGCGAAAGGTAGTAGCTGTTAATTCAAATGTTAACCTACTGTGTCAAAAGATATCTGATAACCCCTGTAGAAACAGTAAAATATGTCCAACACAAGAGGCTTTCAGCTCTCATCCGTTTGCTCAGCTGTTAAACAGGACAAGTTAAAAAAAAATGTAGTGGCTGTGTGACAAGGCCTGAAGATTTGATGCAATGACCTACTGTACAGTTAACAGGCTAACATGACCTTATTAGACTTATCCAGGCTAAAATGTATAATAATAATCTTAATTCAGGGCTCCAGACTGCGACCATTTGGTCGCATTTTGCAACCAAAATTTGAGAGTGTGCGACTGAATTTTACATCCAGTCGCACATGTGCGACCAGTATATTCCCCCCCCACCCCCACCCTCCGTATTATATATACATTTAACGTGGAAACGGCACGTCAATGATCAATGAAATAATCATTGAGACGCGAGCGCACACGCACGCAGGCAGACATACACACTCGCACTCATACTCATGAGACGAGAGCAAACACTGGCGTAAGTGGCTAAAATGCGTGTAGGGGGAGGGGCATAGAGATAATCGAGCGCGCGTAAACATCTGTGGGACAATGACAGGGCTTGAAAGCAGGAAACCTGACAGCCCCCTCCCCGGACCACATGAAGGAGTTCCTTACTTTCCTTTTTAGAACGTATCTATTCGCTCGTAATTTTCTAAATACATGCAGTCCGGGCTGGACATTTTTCTGGGCCGCACAGACCCGGAGGTTACGGTTAAACGCGCGGCGTCGCATCCCCCCAACAAAACGGTTTATGCACGGCTGTTAGGGCAGCTCACCGGTCCCGCGGGAGTCGGGTCAGCTGAGGAGAATAAATGTCCCACACCTACATGCGTGACAGCTAACGGGGCTTGAACTTTAAATATTTGCGAGTGACAACACGGTTTAGTCCGAGACGCATTTAAAACACGTAGAGAAAGATATAGACATGTTTGAGATGAACCAGCGGCTCGCCTGGATCATTGGGTTCAGTTCACTTTAGTTTTAATATTCCTCTCCCCCTTAGTGTGATCTGTGTTATTATATATTTTATATTTATTTGAATGTTTTGTAATGGATGTAGCCTATTTTTAAGGGTTAGGGTTGAATCAATTGGTATTAGAAATTATACTATTTCTCACTTAACTACAAAAACCATCAGGACACATGTCCCATAATGCATTGTTTTGTAGTCTGAGGGCAGCTTTCAGTCAGTTTAGTACTAAATTTCCAGCTGCATTCGGTAGGTTTGCCCCTTGCTCCCGCCCCTTTCTCCTGATATTTTTGTGATGATTGACAGGTGATGGAGCAAAAACAAAAATATATGTCACACACCAGGTGATCTGAACAGCGTTGCGTTCACCTGGGTGATCTCAAACACGCTTATTGTGCGGCTTGGCTGCACTTATTTGGTGTCACCAAGATACATTTCCACCAGTTTTTGAGCCTCTCTGATCTCAGGTATCTGTATCGGTTGTTCTGATCTCCAGTGAACATCGCCCGTTCTTTTACAGTTTACCTTCTTCTGTCAGTTTACCGTGTTGTTGCATCTTCAAAAATGCAGATTCAAATGTGGCACTGAATTTGAAACAGCGCATTGTAATTTCTGCATCTATTATTAAAGTATTTATTCATAATACAGTGGAAATTAGTAGATTTGGTTAGCATGTTGATTTACGGTATGCGCCCCTAAATTTTCTGGTTGTGCCCCTAAATTTTTCAGTTAGGGGCCACTGTGCTCCTAGTGAAAAAAGTTAGTCTGGAGCCCTGAGGTCATCACAACAGCTAAAGTAGCATCACTACCTGCTGAGTCTGGACCATCAGCTCTTTGATCCGCTGTTTGTCCTCCTCTAGCTGCACTTGAGTGAAGGACAGAGACGCGTCTTTGCTGGCTGAGTGTTGGGGGTTGGATGGAGCCGCTGAAGCGTCCCCGGCGACACGCTCAGAGTCGCCTCCCTGTGATTCGCTGTCGAATATGAACAGGTGGGCCTTCGAGGTCACGCCGGCGGGCTCAGAGGCGGCCGGCTTGGCAGCTGCGGGATCGGAGGGGCTCGTGTCTGGTACACAGTTGGAGCTGGAAGCCGAAGACTCCGGCACATTCCCATTTGGGCTGGATGCGGTTTTGGGGCTGGGTTGCGTGGGCCTCGGATCTGCAGCCGTCTCTGTGGGTGGAGGGAGCAGTTCTGCTGACGTGGCTACAGTTTCAGCAGAGTCTTCAACAGTCAGATCGTCCTCTTCATCACACTAAAGCACAAAAATACGACATTAATGACATTTATTTCATTTAATTAAGAGAGTCAGTAAAAACCGGGTACCTAAAATTTAAAGGGAGTGTCTGCGGATCTTTAAAAGTCTTAAATGGCTTTAAAAAGCATGAAACTGTCTTAAATTCTGGTGGATGGGTCTTCATTTTTATCCTCGTCACTGTGATGTGACCTCATGTCATTAAAAACAAACATTTCCATAAGTTGGTCAAAAATCCTCAAACCTCAGCGAGCTAATTAGCTTGTGCTCATCTGTGCGGGAAAATGCAAAATCACGGAGAAATGGCTGGAAAACTGGGATTAAGGGTAGATTTTTCGTTTGCTTTTTTAGTGAAGCAAACTAGACCAAAACTCGGCCTAAATGAGATCATGGCGATCAAATCAGATATGTAGAGCAAGAAGCAGCAAACTCCAGGCTAGGCCTGCACAACAAATCGCAAATTTATCATCATCGCGATATCAAGCTGTGCAATACGCAGATGTTAACATCCCCATATGATGTTTGCCTTTCTATGTAGACTAGGAGTAATTCTTATTTAAATTAAACTGTTGTAGTGAAAAATAAATTATGTTTTTGGTTGTTTTGCCATTTGTTCATGTATTGCAAGTTATGTTGTCATGGCAATACTGATCACTAATATCAGAAATCTTGATTTTTCCCTCATATCGTGCAGCCCTACTCCAAGGCATTTGTTTCCTTTTCTTTGTAAATAACGTCTTAAATGAGATTTTTAAATCTTCCAAAAAAGTTCTTCTGGAATTCAATGGACATCCTGATAAAGCATGTCGACAGAAACTTTGGGCTATTTAAGTTTCATATGGAAGAATAATGGCAGCCCTGCTGGGGTTAGTAATCCTGCAGATCAGAATTCAGTCTACCTCTGACTCAAACTCCCTTGTTGCCAGTTCCAGAATTCCCAGCTGCCTCTTTGGTTTCTTCTTGTCCTTCTGCAGCGCTAACTTGGATTGCTCTGAAAACATGAACAGAGATGAGAGAGTTCAGTCTTCAGTCTGACAGAATTCAGATCAGTCATATTTACTGATGTGTGTGGAACCTGCTGGTGTTGTTTTCCGCTCTGCTTTGGCTTCGCTCTGTTCTGCTGAAGTCTCTCCCGCCGCCGCTGCTGCGATGTTTCTTCTGGCTCTCTTAGGAAGCGGCTGGTCTTTTTCTGTGCTTCTTTGAAGAGCAGCTTTAACTGGTGTTGTTTTCTTTGATGGCTGAGGAGAAGACGCCGCGCTGCTGGAGGACGACCGGAGTTTTTTCCCGTAGTGCTCAGGGGACGCCGCCGCAACCTCGAGTTCCAGTTTCCGGCGTGTCATTGGCCTATCCAGGGTGGGTGAGGCCTCCTGTTTGTCCTTAAGTTTTCCAGGAGTCGCCGCTTTGGGAGGAGACTCCGGCTGAAGGGGAGGAGAATCTTGCAGCAAACTTTGATTCTGTGGGATATCAGCTGGTTGAGGTCCATCTATGTCTGGAGAACGGGGCGGGGCGTCTGCTGGCAGCTCAGCACTGGGATCCTCAGTAGTGGAGCAACGAGATGCTGGAACTGTCATGGCTTGCGACTGCGCGCTTTGCTCTGCCGGTCCATCCGTCCGCTGGCTCTCACTCCCCGATTCTTCAGAAGAGGTTGATTTATGCGGGTCTGCATTTGTTCCACAAACCTGCAGTAAACCAATTGTGCCCAAGAAAATTCAGCCAAGTTAGTTAGAACATCACAAAAGAGTAACATCAAAGATTCACACATGAAATGACCTTTTCAGATTCCTTTGATTGTTTCTGTGGAGAAGCAACAGCTGCTTCTGCAGGGATCTCAACCTCCAGGACAAGATCGTCTTCATCCTAAAACAGACAGAAAATGAGCTGTAAGTGACTCTAAAGATATAAATAACAAAGCTAGATTTGTATATTAGCATCATTAATCTGATATAGGTGGTTGGGAATGTCTTGATATTAAGGTTTGTATTAGCTGCCACCTAGTGGTAGGGTTTCAGTAGTGCTATAAATGCAAAAAAATATTAATGCTATAAATGTATATTATTTTCTTATATTCGTTTTATTTATTTGTCATCTATCTTTTATGTATTTTGCTGTCCTTTGTACATTTGTGACATTGTTTTAATTCTTTTTTTATGATCATAAAGCCCTGTGGTGCCCCGGAATTGTTCTAATGTGCTGTTTAAATAAAGTTTCAGACAACCTCAGGTGATCAAAGAGCAGCACAGACTAAACACCATAAATTAACACAATACAATAAAACAAAAAGCATAAAAACAATTAAAGTTAAGAACTAAAAAAATATAAAATAAAATAAATGTAAACGCATTTAAACAACATTTAAGGTGGAAAGTTAAGGAAGTTAAACTCCGATTTTGAGTAGAGATGGGTCTTCAATAAACCACATTCTGTGCAGCTCTGATCTGTTGGTTT
Source organism: Oryzias sinensis (assembly GCA_037389245.1). Lineage (NCBI taxonomy): Eukaryota > Metazoa > Chordata > Actinopteri > Beloniformes > Adrianichthyidae > Oryzias > Oryzias sinensis. The sequence continues at coordinate 15,694 of JAUDJI010000181.1, read as the reverse complement.
TGGGGGTGTGGACCTGCGTTTGATCAGAAAATGAAGGATGTTTCCTTTCCACTCATACTTAAATGGGAAGTTCGAGGAGGAAGTTAAGCACCAAAGAAATAGGAACACATAATTTTCTTGTTGTAGCTAAAAGGCGAGCTGCTGCGTTCTTACAGATGATGCAGCAATCCCAGCAGTAAAGAGGTTTATACACAGCCTCTGAATCCGACTGCAGTCCGGAGGACCTTCACATAGCGGCTTGGAAATGTTCATGTTTTCTCTGAAGCGGCCCTGCTTCAGCTTCAGGTCACAACCAGGTCCTGAAGCTGCAGGACAGCCCCAGACTATCACACTACCACCACACTGTTTTTCTGAAATACTAAGATTCTTTCATACCAGATGCCTTGGGACGTGATTTCCCATCATCCTCAGCAGTTTTCCGGGCACAACTTTGACAAACTTAATGATCTGTGTCCTAAGAAACTTGGAGTTTTACCAAGGTAAGTTTTTGAGGGGTCTTCAGCAACTTTAACTGTGGAGCTGCACATCTTTTCCATCTAACCAATATCAACCAATGGATATAAATGACTTTGTTTTATTCATTGGACCACACTTTGATCTAAACACTAAAAACTTTCTAAAATTTAAGACAAAAAACCTCAGTCCAGCAGCTCTGCACAGACTACCCACTTTAAAACCAATAAAGTTGGTTAGCTTTTGATTTTTCCTTCTAGAATCTGAGTGCTACAGGATTCAGGGATGACTCATTAAAGAAAGCCTGCTCCCAGGTTGGAACCTGCAGGTTCTTCTGGGACTTTTCCACCTCATCTTCATGTAAAAACAAAGCAGTTGAAGTACAGACCCTCAGGTCACCCTGAAGAGCTGAAGGAATCTCTAAGATTGTGCCGCAAATATATTCAAATGTCTCCTTATTTAATGAGAAAATTGATTTGATGGTTGGAGTAGATTATTAAGCTTTGCATTAGGACTGCTGCATGAATCATTCTTACAGAGTTTCTGCTAGAATGTGTGTGGGTATATTATTATTTTTAGTCTTATTTTGACCTTAGTATCGTCTTCTTCTGCTTTGTTTCCTTCTTGTTTTTCGGTTGATTCAACTTTCACAACTTCCGGCTGCTTCTTGGCCAGTCGGTCTTTGTATCTGCACTTCATGGACTGCCAGCTGTGGTGAGTCACGCGCTGCTGTTCCATCTCCCGCCAAAGTCGATTCCCGCCGATTTCTGCCTTCCGGGTGCTGACATATTCCAAAATGGCCGTATCGTCATCAGAGGTGTAGGCAAGCCTTCCTTAATTCAACAACAGAAACCAAAAGACAAAAAAGTTTTTTTTTTTAACCTAACCCTGGTTCATAAAATGTTCAAAGACACCAAAAAGTAGGTCGGCACAATAAATCGCAAAATCTTCATTATTGCGATATCATATAGCAAAAGTTGGCAAAAATTGCATTAATTGGTAAACGTGGAAAAAAAATCTTATGGCAGCTTGAAGTATTTAACGAATGAGATAAATCCATTTATGCATTTGAGACATAGGATGGACTCCTTTACATCATTGACCAATCAGACGGAGCCCTTTTTTGTTAGATGCTCGCCTCCTAAGGAGCCATTTGGAGTATAATGTAAGTTGTGTTGACTCTTATTCAAATTAAACTGCTGTAGTGAAATGTTAATGATGTTTTGAGATGTTTCACTATAAGGTCATGTATCCCAACTTATATCGTCATGGCAATATTGATCATTAATATTGCAAATCACGAGTTTTCCTCATTTTGCAGCCCTACAAGAAAAGAATTGACTTCATTTGACTAAACCTATAGGAGTTTGAACATCAAAGATACAGGAAAGGGACAAGAACCTAAATAGTCTCGAGTACCTCCTGACAGTCTGGGACAGGCCGCTTTAGTCCTGTCCTGCTTTGGCACATCGACAGGATTGAACCTGTAGTCTTCCACACTCAGCTGTTCCTCCTTCTCAATGCAGTCAAGGATGTACTGAGTGGAAACATACCTGGAAAACAGAAATCTCTCTTTTAAACACAATTTCAAAGTTTTCTTTTATAATGGGCAACCTTAGAAAAAACAGACACATATGTTCATACATTTTTCTGATTGGATAAAAGTCAGAAGCAACCACTGAAGGACAAATGAGGGCTTACATTAAGAACAACATACATTATTCATACATTAAGAACAATCATACATTAATCATACATTAACAACAATCAATAAAAGAAGGAGGGTGAAATGAACCCCGCATGATTCAAATAATTGGGGTTTTGGTAAAATGTCCCAGAAAACAACACAGCTGTTTTGATTTGGGCTAAAAACGACACAATCATAGTTCAAAGATCACTGGAGACGCTTTTTACAGTAGATCACAGATGATCAGAGTGGCGCTTCCCTCTCATACGTACAGGTGAGCGTCAGATTCGGAAACAGAACTTCTGTCCTTCGGATCCATCAGCAGTATGGCTCCTGGCTGCTGGCTGTTGCACATCAGCCCTCCTCCAGCTTTGATTTTCGGCTGGAGCTGGCGTTTGGTGGGTCCTGGCCGCAGGAAGAAAGACATGGGCTCCCCATCCACAGTCAGAAAGAGGACTGGGGAGATGGACTGGGCCGCAACTTGCTGTCTGGTTGGCATGGCGAGAAGTCCTGATGAAAAAAAAAAGAAGTCAATTTGTTCCAGTTTATTGCAACAGCAAGACAGTAGAAAAGGTATGAGGGATTGGATAGTTTTTCCTTTAACTTGTTTTATTCATTTGGTCAGACTCGGCTTCTTTGAAACAAACTTTTGCTTCATCATCTGGACAAAAACTTTCCCTAAAAATTATGCTTTTTAAAAAAACAACAAAAAAAAACCAACAACTTTTGTCTAATCCACTGTCCTCCGCTACCGCCATGCAAAGTCGGTGCAGGCTCTGCAGCCGTTACCATGACAACGCATGGTCAAGTGGTCCATTTTTTTTGTGAAAAACTATTTAAACCTAAAAAAAAAACAAGATGAAAGTACTAAGAATGAATAAAATATTTGTTTCTTTTGTAGACGACCACAGTATGAGCGGGATAATGCCTGTCAAAGCATGCCTCATCAAAAATGAACAGACTTTGTGGAAGCAACTGTCCTCCTCTGCTTTGCGTCCGACGGTTCAGGCTTCCACTTGTTCCATCCAATATACACGATAATGCACACCTCGCTGGGCATTGTGGTTTTTTTGTAGTATTACCTTTGTAGTATTACTACGCAAGTTGACTACAAGATTAAAATGCCACCAATTTCGAGCATTTTTCCAGACAAACGAACATTCTGCTCACTTAAACCAAGACATGTCTATGTAACTCAATGCAGTCCCAAATCAAACATGGAAAATCAAAGTGGCTGTGCTTCCTCACAAGCACAGGTGTGTTCAGTGTGTTTTCATACAGAGTAGTTTAGCCAAACTGCCCGAAGGAAAAAGTATAACACTTTTTATTAGTATACTAATAAAATAACATGCTGTACTTAATAAGTATAAGTACAGCAAGTACGCTATAGAGCATGTTCGTGTAGTGCAGGAAGTAGTAAACTTCAAGTATACTGCTTCACTTTTAGTAATAGATCAAGTGTACTAGTTGTACACTTAGACTACTTTTTGCTAAGCGCAAGTCCAAAAATTACGTTTATTAGGGTTTAACAATTAATCAACTTTATTGATTGATTGATTTTTATTTCTACAATCCAACCAGATCCGCCCGAGGAAAATTATTCATTGAATTTAATCTAACAGATGTATAGCATTATAAAATAGTTTCGAAGTGAAATAAATTGATTGTATCGATATTAGAAAATACCATTTGCATTTAGGCATGGTAGGTTTATCTTACTATAAACATAAAAAATGACCAAGTGCATCACAATAGACAAAAAAATGTGATGACAGAAAAACTGATCAGTCCGTCATTCAAGTCCAATGTGTGGAAACGCTGAATTTAGCAAAGACATGTGACCACACAATATTGTTTTCCTTTGGATGATTTGGATGTGGATAAACAACAGTGGGTTGAACTTTATTAAACTAAAATGTAGATGGATTTGCCATTAATGTTTGTTTACTTGTTTGTTTGTACACATAATGAATTTACATTTGATTAACTTGCACGGAATCTGGAAAACGTCACCTGTTCAGTATCCAGGTATTTTACTCTGAGTCACACTGGTGGAAGTTTTGGCTAAAGGTGTTCAGGATCCATTTTAGGTCAGTGAATTGGATCAAATCAAATCATATTAAAAATGAACCATCCATTTGTTTGTCGTTTGTGACACATTGTGGAAAATAAACTAAACCAAACCAAAATCGACTAAAAAGAATCAAATCGTTGGTAAATTACACTCCTAGATCATTGGTCAGAAATGTTGACATCCTGTATTCTTTAAGGGGTTGATTCTGGACACTTAGAATACAGAACTAGCTTGATTATTTGGACTGTGTGTCCAAGTTTCCTTCGAAATAAATGGAAACGTTGAAATGAGTTAAAACCCAAGCAGGTGTTTAACCCTTTTGTTTTTTCGCAGCATTATTTCAGAGTTCATTATCGGAATAGATAGATAGAAGAAGAAGAAGAAGGGGTGTGTTTAATGTGACTTTTTTATGGACTGCAGGTTAAGGCGTACAGCAAACACTGTGTGATATGCGGTGACCGTTAGAAGCTTTCAGATGGGCACTTCTTTGCGTAACTGAAACATATCTGCCCGTTTAAGAAAGCTGCACAGCGAAATTCTCTTTAGCTGTCAGAGATGCTGCCTCACCATGGCCAATCTTCTCTTTGTAAAGAAAGTTATAAAGACACTACTAAGATTAGAAATTCTTTTGAAAACTCACCTTTTAACGACGCACCGGACTAAACTTTGCGCCAAGAGCTCAAGCAAAACACAGTTGACTTCCGGGGACTTATCTTCTTCGTCGATAGTGGAAAAAAAAAAAAAACTCAACAGCGCCCCTAGTGATCATCACTGTCACAGACACGTCGGCCAAGTTGGGAAATTTATTAAATCTAAAAAAATACTTTATTATTATTATTATTATTATTATTATTATTATTATTATTATTATTATTATTATTATTATTATTATTACTACTACTCCTTTATTTAAAATGTGACCAGAATACACAAATTCAATTTGTAATAATAATGATAATACTAAAAATGAAATATTGTCATATTTTTATTTGCAAGGAAAATGCTTCTCTTGTTCACTACATTATTACCCATTATACTTAACCTCAATAACCGTAACCAGCTTTAAACTCAGCCTTACATCATCATACAAATGTCCAAAATCCGTTTTTTAGAATAAAGTATCATGTGATCTGGCTGTCTCATTGTCGGTAGTGTGTGAGGACATGAGTAATTTGTGGTTAAAATCATCACGAGTGTGATGACATCCATGCATTTTTCCTGCACTGTAGTGGAAAATGTGACCGCAGCTGTGACCACACAGTCGGCATTTGTCCCATCTGCTGATGGGTCATTTCACTTTTTTTAAACTTTTAACCTTTGTGCCTTATTGTCACTGTTAATAAAGATAGCATTAAGAACTAGTCAAATATGCAAAAAAATAGAAAAAGAGGACACAATACTTAAAACAGAAATGTGTGAAAAGATAAGAATTGATCAAAAGTTTATTTGATCTCAGGATTATTTAACTTTTTTTATTTAGCCTTCATTTTGACTCAATTTGTTCATTGTTGTGTTTCTTTTTAATTTTAAAAAAAGCATGAAATTAGTTTTTTTGTTAATACGAATTTTAAATTGGTGTTTTGTCAGTTAAGAAAATTTTTTAAGGATATTACAATTAAGCTCTATTTGAATCAACTCCAAATGAATTTGAACCAGAGCCTGTGAACAAACAGGGAGAGTGTGTTTACTCTGTAACCTCCCCAGCCTTGCCTCCTTCACAGTCCTGACAACTTCACTGTTGTCATTGGCCTCTGTTCCTCTCCTACCTCAGCTCAACCAGCTGAAAAAACAGCAAACTGAAGTGCTACAGACCCCCCCCCCCCCCCAATCAACTGTGTTTAGATAACCTGTAATTATTACACAGATCCAAAGATATGTTCTATCTTGAACCCACTGCCCTGAAATACTCATCTAATGTCAGTGCTGTATAACCGTGATAAGCTGATGCTAACACCACTGAAAGACTGCAGATCCAGGTGACACTGTTTTTGCAGCTTTTGGTTTGGCTCAAGAAAATCCCAAACACTAGAGAGAGCTGTTGCACAATCCAGCAACAGCAAAACAGTCAAAAATAAATAAATAAATAAATAAGGTTGGATTTCTAGCAATTGGTTTGGGTGACAGAACTCTGCAGGAGTCTTTAACACAGATTATGCTTGGTAACCACATGTCTGTTACACCTAAAAAGCCTGTCTATACTTTTTCAACATTGCGCTGCCACAAAAAACTGTTTTTAGTTACACTATAAAAAGGAGATTTGATCTATTGTTGATCCAAATATAACTCAGATGCAGATGTAAATAATATTACATTTTTGGGATGCAAATAAGAATGATATAAATATATTAATTTATCGTATAAAATATGTGTACATTTGTAAATATACATGCAAATAGATTTACAAAAAAGTATTTGTCAGTAACAGATTTAGTAAGTTGTCTTGTTTAAAAATATGAGAGAGGTCTGTAATGTTCCACGTCAACTGTGAAAGACAGAATGAAAACAAAGGAATCCAAATACCATAGTTTGACTTTTAAATAATGTATTTGCATAAAATACATGGTGCAAAAAAAATATGTAGCTCCAAACATGGACAAATTGTGTTACATGTTCTTTCAGAAGCACCTTTATCCTGTACTGGTTACCTGTATTAATGGCACCTATTTGAACTGGAAATATATAAATATGTGAGAATGTATAAGATACACCTGTCCACATTCTTAACCCTTGTGCTATCCTAGGCACTTAAACATTGGGAGTTGGGTCATCTAGACCCACTACACAGTGCTCTGAACCTTTTTTCTTCAATGATTTGTGATCTTCACTGGTGTCCATGGATTACATGAAATCTTTCCACCTTTATCCATGTTTGTCCTGGTAGGGAGAACACGTCAATGTAAGGGTGGGGTCATCTAAGATAGCACAAGGGAAACAGACATTCAAAAATTTTAAGTTTGAACAAGTGAACTATTCTAACAAGGATGGAAAAGGGCAGGACTTCCATAATTTCTGCCTCTCGTTGTTTAGCTGAAAAAAGATTTTGTGTTTCAATTTGTGGAGTGAAGTTGTGGAATAGAAACAGTAAATGCTTGAAACAATGTCCAAACATAAAAGAATTTAAGTATAAATACAGAAATAGGATCATTGATAAATATGTATGCATCTTTCCACCTTTATCCACCTTTGTCATGGTAGGGAGAACACGTCAATGTAAGGGTAGGGTCATTTAAGATAGCACAAGGGTTATACGATCAAGACATTAACCATTCCACCAATACATCGACCAAAAAGCTGTCAAACACCAGGAACAAGATCGTTGGCCTAAACAAGACTGGGGTGAACCAATGAACAAGCAGCTTGGAGAGAAGAGATCACTGTTGGAGCATTAAAAAACAAAAAACAAAAAAAACAACAAGATCACTGACAATCTATCTCCACCTGGAGCTCCATGCAAGATCTCACTTGGTGGAGTACAAATCATCTTAACCCATAAGAACCCAGACCATTTTTTCTTATAAATAAAATTATGTGTATCCTATATCTTCCAATAGTGGCTGGTCTCTTATAGACGCAGATCTCCAATAAACGCCGGGTATAACAGGTGCTCTTTACTTTAGACCCCGGTCGCTAATAGTGGCTGGGCTCCTCTAAAAGTCTCCAAACTTCAATACAATTGAAAATCTGTGTTGTCCAGCAAAAGCTGTGGGGCAGAAGTTAACCACAACTGAGATCCTCAAAACAATCTGCTGCAACCAAATGGCCCACAAACAGAGGTACACATCAGCCTGTATTTCATTCTGATTCTTTTACCTTTTGAAAGTCCAGTGCTTGCTGTCAGCAGGGGTTGCTTTGCAAATGTGCTTCCTTTTACCTGAAATCTTCAAGGAATCAGACTTCCTTAATTTGGTACCTATTTGTTTGACCTTCTTGGGATCTGAATGTACATTCAAGTACAGTGTAAATAATAATTATTGTGTTTTTGTGAAACACTTTACACTTTACCCTTATTCTTACTCTACTCACGTTCAAACAGCTACTTTCAATAAAAAATCTCTGAAAACGCACACAAAAACCCTTCAGGCTTCCGCGTCCAGAACTCTCAGGTTCACACGTTTCTATGCAAGTTTTTATGTCCGTTCTACAGTTCTATGTATGTTCATTGATCACGCTGGAAGTTCAACCAGTTAAACTTCTGACTGCTTAGTCACGAAACAGCTGAACTTTGACCAATCGGGGATTCGGATTTGGCAGTGAGTGATCCTTTTTGAATAATGGAGGTGCCAACTGGTTTTAAACATGATCATGGAGGAGAAACTAATAATTGCAGTTTGTGTACGTCTGGAATTTGGAATAGAGCTGTGAAAGAAAAAGCCTGAGCCAGATTTTCACCGCTTCGACATTTCACGCAGAGCCTCTACCAACTGCAATTAGGAGACAATCAGTAGAAAAACAAAAGAAGAGGCTCCTCCCTGCTTGTCCAGTGTGAGCACTACGGGCTAAATGCCGTTCATGAAACTGCGTATAGAGTGTTCTTGAACACCCCACACATCCCTGAAAGCTATGTTCACACCTGGAAAACCACGTTCGAGCGACCACTTCCCATGAAAAGTCCGTGTAAACACATGTTTGTGCATGTTTCGGGCTTCCATATTCAAAACTCTTGTGTTCCTGAGTCGCTACGCAAGTTCTTTAAGTCCATCTTCAGGTTTTACATGCCTAACGCGCGATCATTGAACGCATGTTTAAAGTCAAACCGGTTAAATTTTGACCAACTCAGATTTGGTAGCGATGAATGGATGGCGCCATTTTCAAAACACAAGTACCAACTGTTAAGAAATTTATCATGGAGCAGAAATTAGTCGTTTGCCGTTTGTGCCCGGCTCTATCAGAACAGAGCTGTGAAAAAAAAAGGCTGGAACAAGATTCATCAGATTTGCATCACTTGGACATTTCACACCAAACCTCTTCCAACAGTGAGTACATGCTCTAGTAATTACTGACAATCTGTTGTGAACACCATATGCTAAAAGCGTGTTCAAAAATGCTTGTTTAGCGAGTTCTTAGCCTTCGTATACGTAGCATAAAGGTGAAACGCAAAATAAAATTCAACTCGTTCTTCAACAGACACTATGTTTTTAATCGAAGTCTCACTTAGTAAAAATAATGCTTCCTGTGAGTAAAATGAAATTGTCCATTATTCATATCACATTAGGGACAAGGAGGCAAATGTGAAGCAGATGTATGGAATTACTTGAGCTCTTTCTGCGCTTTAACATAACATCAAGTTGTTTTGAAAATAAACAGGAGAGAAGATAAAAACTACATTGTGCAACTTTCAGATGCACACATTAGCAGGTGTATGCTATCAGAAAGGAGGCTTGTACAAGGATGCATGCATATCAGGTATAAGGGAGTCAAATTTGACCCTGACACAAAAAAAATATTATAATAAAGAGGAACAAATCATTTTTTAGGGAGCGCAAGGAAAAATAAAGCTTCCTAGTGTAAATTATGAAAGCTATCTTTGGACCAGGGTCCATGTGGAGAGACAACAACAGAATTATACTTTTTGAAAAATATTTGGCAGATTAGCTCAGGAATCTTGGCAGCGTTCGGTCAGTGGGGACCTGCTCCAACAAAGTGAGGATATGCTGACTCGACATGAAACAACACATTTATTCTCCATCTTCGTCAGGCATCCGAGATGACCACCCTGACCCCGAGTAAGAAAACCCCCCACGACCATCGGATGATTTCAACTTTGTATTTTTAGAGGCTGAACTTTTTCTTCATTTGGGAAATTTCTCTCGCCCTGCAGAACCGAGAGCTGGAGGGTTTTTGTCTAAACATCTGACTGTTTGGAAGATTAATGTTTCAGACACTTTTACTAACAATTAATGAAAAAACGTTAAATTACAAACAATTTTTTAAAGGTTTGGTATTATACAACCTGCTGCAAGAAGAGGTAACCTAAAAATAAGAAAACAACACTAACCTTTAGAAAGGGGGAGGGCAAACTTTTTGTTGGGCTTGTGGGCCACACAGTGTTCTAATATTTGTCACAAGGGCCAGACTAGGAGCAGATGTGTAGAGGGTTTTGGAAATCCACCTCATAATAGAAAGAAATAACAAAAGCACACTTGAATATAGATTGAAAATTGATATATCACATTAGAACAGAACGTTTTGGAAGTTTTCTTTTCAAAACTGTGGCCTTTATTCTCATTTTGGAAAAATTGCACCAATGGGTTGATGCCCCTCAAGGAAAAATGTAAACTTGAAGAAATGCTGCATTCTTTTGGTGTTGGAATGATCAGAAAAATGACTTTCCAACTTGTAAAACACGCATGAATGTCAGAAAAAACAAATCTTCCATTAACATATGAATACAAAATAACTTTCTGCACCTCAGCAAAGGTCAATTTATTTGTAGACGCCATAATTACAGGGAAAAAGAACAGATTAGTAAGGATTCTCAGGATATTCTATTCCAGCAAGGCGGGCCAGATTAAACAGTTTAACGGGCCACATATGCCCACCCCTGCTTTAGAAGAAAATCACTATAGAGTAGTAAAAAGATTGGTCTGTGCAGTAAGTCATTTTTACTGAATAAATCTTAAGATATCAAAACATAAGAAGTTCCACATAAGCATTCAAAAAGGGGAAAATAAGCTAAAAATAAACTGTTAGATGGAAATACTTCAAACTGAATGTCATATAACCCAATATCAAGATTTTCTTTGCTATTTCTAAACAAATGAATTGTTGTTTTGTTTTTATGTACCTAGTTGTAGGTTTTCTTTTTGGTTATTGACAAAAGTTTGTGTAAAAAGTGGAAATGTACGGAGCCCCTAAAGGGACATTGAAGAAGAAAAAAAAAAGGAAATTTAAAAAACAACAACAAATATCTGGTTAGGTTTTTACTATTATTTCTTCTTACATAAATTTTTCCCTCCCCAATTTACCTGGTGAATAGCTGACTTTAGAGTTCTTATCTTAGTTGTCCTGTTGTTTCTTAAGTTTGATGGTTTTCTAATAATTGCTACAGCAGTTGATCTCTTCTCACAATGTTTCAAATCATTTAAAGGAACATCTAGTATAGTTTTTTTTAATGTTTTGTTCCCCACGGTTAAAGTGTACCTATGGTGAACAGGACAAACATCCATCTTAGTACAAGATGGCCCATCTTTATAAATCCTCATTAAATCTGAAATGATCAGTTATTAGAACATAAATTTAAGGGTGTAGCCGCCGTCTTGGAGCATGCCTCCACCGATCCAAAGCAGCAAGTAAAAGGGCTGTACCTGATGTTGGTAACCCTTGTGCTATCCTAGGCACTTTAACAATGGGAGTTGGGTCATCTAGACCCACTAGACAGTGCTCTGAACCTTTTTTCTTCAATGATATGTGATCTTCACTGGTGTCCATGGATTACATGAAATCTTTCCACCTTTATCCACCTTTGTCATGGTAGGGAGAACACGTCAATGTAAGGGTGGGGTCATCTAAGACAGCAGAAGGGATACAGACATTCGAAATTTAAAGTTTGAACAAGTGAACTATTCTAACAAGGATGGAAAAGGGCACGACTTCCATAATTTCTGCCTCTCGTTGTTTAGCTGAAAAAAGATTTTGTGTTTCAATTTGTGGAGTAAAGTTGTGGAATAGAAACAGTAAATGCTTGAAACAATGTACAAACATAAAAGAATTTAAGTATAAATACAGAAATAGGATCATTGATAAATATGTACAAATACAAAACAATACAGAACATTAGCATTTATAAATCTACATACTTAGAAAATAGGTTTTGTTAGTCATTTGCTTGTTTTTTGGAAATGAGAATTACATGTGCACCTGTAACAGAATATACAGTTGGGTAGGGCACTGGACTTTGGTGGTGGGTGTACTGGGTTTAGTTGGGAAAGTAAAGACTTAAGGTAAAGGGGGTGAGAGTTTTAAAGATTTTTCTTCTTCTCACTCCATTTTGGACTGTTTATATTATTATTGTCTTGTCTTGTTTTACATCATTTTTGTCTCGTTTTTGTCTTATTTTGTTATTTTACTCTTGTCCAAAATAAAAAAGGTTACTTACCTACTTGCCCTGCCCTTGTAAATTCCTGACTAATGAGTGAAGAGATTTTTAATCATGTGGTTTTGTTTACAAGCTTTGGCTTCCAATCAGGAAAGTTCGCTTGACGGCAATCTGAAAACAGACCAAACGCAAGGACTCAATCAAATGAAGCGGACTCGGTCTGGACCAAACGGTTTTCGCAGTCTGAATACACATGGCATATAGAATATTGAGAAAACAATGTGAGAAGACTTGAAAGTTGTTTTATTGATCCTGCATTTATTATACTTTACTTTAATGAGTTGCTGTGTCTCATTGTTGCTTCACGTTTGTGGTTCATGTCCGTGGCTCTCTGTTTACCATCTAAGGTGGCTGTTTTGGTTCAATTTGAAAAGGCACTGAGCACAGAGCCAATTCAGGAAGAAACTCAGAGCAAACTAAAGCTCAGTCTGACTGGAATCTAATCGAGACCACCCCCAAAGATGGGTCATAGAGTGGTTCCTGGTCCTTGACCGGGGTCCACTTGGGTGTATTCAGACAGAAAATTAGTTATGAATAATCAGGGGGGGGAAAATGGTTCACTTTATGCAAATCAAATCTGTCCAGTCTGAACACAGCCAAAATCTTTGTTTCCAAACTAATGGCAATAATTTCCAGTCTAACATTTATTGAACTTTAAAATAACATCCTCAAAATTGAACCAAAAATAAAAGTGCAATTTGATGTTTTTTGAGTCTCAAATCCTGATCTTAAACTGTCAAAAGTTTGGAGCAAAAGGATTTTGGCTCATTGTAATGTTTTCCTTATTTCTAGATCCCAGCTCTTCATGAGGCAAAAAATCCCTAAATGATTATGAGAAAAGCTTGTAAAAGTGTAGAGCAAAGAAAGTTACACAACTTCAAACTTGGTAAATGTCTTGAATGCTAAGAACAAGGTTTTAAATCTCAAATAGTCTGCTGTGTGAGAAAGAATTTTGTGTACAGAGGAGCAACACTTTCTCCTTGAGTGTGTTAACCTGAGACCACTCCCAAAATGTGTGGTCTGAGCTCATGCAAGAACCACAAAACAAAGTCATGCAAATCCAAGACGGACACAACCACAGCAAATCCGAGTCAGAGCCACTGCTAGTACATTTGGCATACATAGGTTGTGTTTGATTGGCAGTCTGCTCACATTTATGTTCATCAGGATTTAAAAAACAGACCCATAATTCACTGGTTTTCAGGCGAACCACATCATCCAAAAATATCAACACAAAATAAAGGAATGTATAAGAAAACATTTCAAAGATACTTTTGGGTTCTTTCTGAGGTTTCTTGATGCACCTATGAGCCGTTGGTGCTTTACTTTCAGCTGACAAAAGGTCGTTTGAGGTCGGACTCAATTTTTTAGAATCAATGAGAAATGATTGAAAATGAAGTAACATCAACAGTCAAGAAAGTCTAGATCTCCAACATCACACAGCAAAAACAAAATCTTAGGAAAGTAAAAAAAAAACAGTGTTTCAAGACTTTCTTCCTTGCAACAAATGATCTTATTAAGAGAGTTTTTCAATAACAAAATAAACTTATTTTAAAAAAATGAAGGTCTAGAATTTGTTTCTAAAATAAGAATTCTTAGCACAACCATTTTTCTGAACCCATTTGCAGTTTTTATGTTTCTATTTAAAGAAAATTTAGTCAAATATAGAATGTTTGACTTATTCTGTAGGGACCTGTTTTTGCAGTGCAGCTTCAAGGAAAACTATGTTGTGGATTTTAATGGCATCAGCTTTGCACTAAACTTTCTCCTGAGTTGCAGAGCTGTTCCTGGTGGGCAGCTTTGACACCACAAGCCAGCACCCAACTTCTGCACTTCTTAAACATGTAGGGCTTCCGGTTTTAATATAAGGTAAAAATCAAAGGTAAAAACCGGTTTGTTATGGGGGAAAATAAGTGTGGTTCATCCTTTGGGTATTCTACTAAAATCCTTTGAATTACTGCCAAAATTTGTGTAAACTTCAGGAATATCTCTAATTTAGTTGAATTTGTTTTTCACTTGCATCAATAAATATTTGTTTAAACAGATCATTCACAATCTCTTTTCCCTCATATAAGTAAATATGTGTTATAGTAAATCAGGAAATCTCCACCCCTTTATTTATAGTTATTACTGCTCAGTCACTTCTACACCTTTCATCTTATCTTTTAGAAGTTATCTAGCACCATTTAGCATTTTTCTGGATTCTTAAACCCACTGAACTTATCTAGTGGCACACCCACACCTCTAACAAGAGCCAACCTTTTTCCTTTAGTGAATGATAGCAAAAACTTTAATAAGAGCACCGACTGGGACATAAATGAATTGAATTAGTTGTTTGATGGTGCGTTGCCCAAACACAGTTTAAGCAACTTAAAACAAATAAAGAATTCAGTTTATGAATTTCATGATGATGGAATGAATGAATGTATGAATGAATGAATGATGACTTAGTGACTTATGGCTCAGTGTGTAGAGGACCATTCAAACATTCATAAGTTCTCCTACTGCAGCAACCTGAGGCCCTGGAGCCACATGCAGCCCTTCACTCCTTCCATTGACGTTCTTTGGGTCTAAAAAAATGCTAACAATGATTTAAATGAATAATACATCTGTAATTTTGGTTCATTTGTTTCAACAAATAATCAGTAAGTTTTGTCATTGTTGATTAGATTTTGAAGCTGAGCAAAACGATAGTAAAACCTTAAATCCACTGTCTAAGTGGTTTATTGTTAAAATGTTAAAGCATGTATTCTTGTCCTACTCTACACAACAGTGTCCAGTTGTTTAGAAGCAAAGTTCTTCAAGTGCATTTATATGCACTGTATAGTTTAAAAAAAAGAGTGTAAATCTAGGCCAACATTTTCCTGTTTTTGTTAGATAGTAACATTGGAGAAAAGGATGACGACACACCAAAGCATAATGTTTTTAAAAAAAACCTGCAATGTTTGAATTCTGGAATTTTCAACGGGAAGTCTTTTTGACACAGGCTGCATTTTATTTTGAAAGGAACTTGTATGTACAGCTGTCAAAGGTAAAGTAAGTAAAATTGTTCTGTAAATAACAACATAACATTGTTATTTTTTAATTACTTTGAATAATTAAAAGCTTTCTTTTATAAATGAGTAGATTAATGGCCATAAAAAAGTGTAAGAAGGACTGGGTTTTAGTCTTGGAAGAAATTAGATTAAATGACTCTTTTAAAGGTTGCAGCCCCCTGGTCTGTTGTAATGTTGATTTTTCTTTTTGCATTTCCACAAATCAGCCATAACAAAAGACCTTGCACACAGTTCTTACAGGGGGAATAAAGAAAATGTGTTTATCTGCCCCTTTGAAATTGGAAATATGAAAACATTTTAGAGTAGAAAGAAATATATATATATATATA
>JAUDJI010000180.1:0-21553 GCA_037389245.1 Oryzias sinensis | reverse complement strand
GCAGTTTATTTTGAAATCGTCTTTTTGAGTTGCACTTTTATTTTTTGTGGTTTTGATTCTAAAACCTTTTTACATGAAAAAACACCGACATGTCAGTCAAGGGGAGGAGAGGCGGGACAGCCCCGACATCCAGAAGCTCATTGGCTACCGAACAACACAGAGTCTTACGTCAACAGACCACTTTCAAAGGGTGAGTCTCTCATGTTTTTCAAATATTTTGCTATACTAAATGATCAAACGTGTACTTTATGTAGGACGCCAGCACAGTCAGATGAGGAGCTCCACCAGTAGCTGCTAGTGAAAAAAGATGTTAGAAATTAAGATGTTGCTTGACAAACTATCACCATTGTTCTCCTGTGTTAGCATACTAGCTAGCTCAATGCTAGCAGGGTTTTCAGCTCTTTCCATGACTTTAATGCAGGGGTGTCTAAACCGCGGCCCGCGGGTCTGTTTTTATTGGCCAGCAGCAAATTTTGAAAAAATAATTGAATATGGCCCGCACATGCACTTCTCAGTTTCAACACTAGATGGAGTCGGTCACAGAAAGGTGTTTCTCCACCAAATCCTCTGGCGGGAGGCCGTGTCAACGCACGCAGCTGGTAGTGGAAATAAATACAATGGAAATCAATAATTAGAACTCAGTAAATTTGTTGTATTTCCTCACAAGACGGAAACTTCTGTTGTAGAATGAGGTTGTGTGCTGCTAAAACTGCATGTGTGTGAGTAGAGGGAGCACGCCACGTGCAGCGCAGAGGCAGAGAGAGCCTGGGCAGCTCAAAAGGTCAGGTGAAGGAGAACAAGTCTAAACACAGGACTAGCAGAAACAGTAAACACATTCACAAAGATGAATGTGTTTAATGTGTTTATTATAGCTCCAATCACACACTATATGCAGAACTTAAAAAGAACAACTTTTGGATTTTGTCAAGCATCAATAAACTCTGTGATCATTGGAGAAAAATGTCTGAGGAGTCTGGAGGACCACAAGAGACTGATTAAAATAAATATATATACGCAGAGGTGGGTAGTTATGCGTTACATTTACTTAAGTAACTTTCTGGTGAATTGTACTCGTGAGAGTAAGGCATGGCAATTTCATTTGTATAGCACAATTAGTACACAAAGTAAAACAGGTAAATGATTGGTTTATCTCCTGGGGAGTAAGACCGCCGTCAAGTGAGCCGACATCTGTGGAAGTGTGGTCTTGCTAGCCGTCACTGACTTTTAGCATGCGCGTTTACATCCTAGTTTACGGTACACACGCTCAGTGAGCTGGAAAGATGGGATGAAGCACTAATATCACCCATGTCACTGTTACCCATCATCAAATAACATGGACTGTGCTCTGAAATAAATAAGAGCTATTTCAAGCCCTATATTGTTATTTGATGTACAGATGTATTCATTTAGATTGCATGTCTGTTCATTCCATAATAAACTACCAGAAATAACATGTTTTGTCTGAAATATAATCAATCAGACAGATTCTACAAGTGAGATTTAACATTGAAATATTGATGATCATGAACATAAATACCAACCATAATCCAGTGAAAGTTTAGCGTCACCTTTGAAAAAAGTAGCATTTTGTAAGGTTTACATAATACACTCTGTCTGTGAATGAGGAGGCCCGACTTGACCTCTGACAACATGCCTAAGATTCCCCCTGAGACCAAAGCGTTGATTATTAAGAGGCTGAAGACCAGATCCACTGCTGAGGTGGCTGACACCTTCAATGTGTCTCAGCGTCAAGTACAAATAAGAAAAAGATTTGAAGAGACTGGAGATGTTTTTGTCAAGCCCATAACTGCTGGGGAGGACCGTTTGTTGGTTGGAAAATCCAAGGCCAGCCCCTTTTCCACTGCAGCAGAGCTCCACCAGGCCTGGTCACCTCAAGTCCCTGTGTCAACCAGAACCGTTTCTAGAATTCTGTCTCAAAATGGCCTCCATGGTCCAATCAGTGCCCAGAAACCAGCACTAAACAAAAGGCAATTGAACAAACGTGTGGCATTTGCCAAGGCCCACAGCCTGCTAAAAGGATGGACGTTGGAAAAGTGGCAGAAGGTGGATTTCTCAGATGAGTCTTCAGTTGAATGACATCACAGGAGACCAACTGGAGCCCGCATGGACCCAAGATTCACCCAGAAAACAGTTAAGTTTGGTGGTCTGGGGTTCCATCCAGTATGGGGGTGTGCCAAACATTTGCAGGGTGGAAGGCAATATCAATAGCCTAAAATATCAAGAAGTATTAGCTACCTCTTCCATTCCCAACCATAAAGGGGTCAAATTCTGCAGCAGGATGGTGCTCCATGGCATACTTCCATCTCTACATCAAAGTTCCTCAAGGCCAAGAAGATCAAGGTGCTCCAGGACCGGCCAGCCCAGTCAGCAGACATGAACATCATTGAGCATGTCTGGGTAGAATGAAAGAGGAAGCATGGAAGACCAAACCAAAGAATCTGGATGAACTCTGGGAGGCATGGAAGACTGCTTTCTTTGCTATTCCTGATGACTTCATCCAGAAATTGTAGGAATCATTGTCAAACCGCATGGATGCTGTCCTTCAAGCTCATGGAAGTCATACAAGATATTAAATATGGATCTCACAGTAGCACTACTTCATTCACTGATGTTATGCAACATATTTTTGTTTTTGGAGTAAATTATTTGTTACATTTTCACATTACTCTCTGTAGACGACAAAACTTTTGTCTTGCCAAAATGTGACCTTTCTGTGTTCATTAAATGATGAATCTTTCTGCAGTGAAGCAATTTTATTTTACTATATTGAACATAATTTGGGAGGGTTTTAGCTTTCATATGAGACATTTCTAAAACCAATGGATTCATTAAAAGTGAGGTTATACGCTTTTGTTCCTACAAAATGGATAAGCGACAAGACTTTTGTCAGGGACTGTAAAAGCTGTTTCAGTTTCAACAGAGAGTTCCTGATGAGGAGCCTTTTCTGCTCTCTCCCATAAATACTCCTGAGGGGGAAATATGTCTGTCCAGTTCTCCCTGGAAAAACAATAAACCCATAAGGACATTCTTTCAAATCAACATTGTTTCACTGCCTCTGAGCAGGTCTTATTGCAGTGCTTCTCAAATAGTGGGGCGCGCCCGATGCGATGCCAAGGGGGGGCGCGCAGTGTTGTAGTGGCTTTGGGCACAGCTGATACTGGCAATTTAACAGGGGGGGGGGGGGGGCAGAGGCTCAGTGCTTGGAAAAACATCTGCACCTCTATTGGTTTACTATTATCCATTATGTCACAGAGTTTGTAACAGAATGAAATCTGTGGTTTGCCGTCCCTGCAGATGCTCCCGTCTCCTGTCCCACATGTGAGAATAAAAGGGGAGGGGTAGTGGGCTCAGGCTGCGAGGTGGAACGGGGGGCGTGGCGAGCTGCAAGCGCTGCCTGGATTGTGCAACACCAGGATCATCGTGTGCATTCAGATCCCTCAGCTCATGCTAATAATGTCATTCTTATTAATTAATGTAGACATTTTGATGACGTGTCTTTATTTTCCATATTCTTTGTCTGTGGTTTAGTTGTGTCAGTATTTGACATAAAGACAGCAGTAATGCAGGAAAACAGCTGCACTTTATGACATCATAGATAAACAATCATCATGTAGAAAATAAATCAACCCCAATGTTTTTTATCTGTTTCTTCAGACTAAAAATATTAAATATATTGGTGCTGCTGTGTTCATTTTTCAGATCAATTTACATCAAATGGTTCAGTTGGTCAAAATGTTTCCAGTTTAAATAATGACAGATTATTTTATTTCAGGTACTTTAAGCTTCTTTTCTGTTTTAGACTAGAACAGGGTTTCTGTGGCTAAATAAAGTTAATATTTGTTGAAAGTGGATTTATATTGATTTTTTTATTTTTTATTGTTAAAGGTTTAAGTAAACTTACTTAACTTATTATAGATACTAACCTAATATACTGTCACCGCATGGCTATGTGTGGGGGGCGGGGGGGCATTTTCTTTTTTGTGGGGGGGCCTGGCAGAAAATGATTGAGAAGGAATGTCTTATTGGAACATGTTTGTTGAAGATATTGCATGGAAGGAGGTTTGGCTAATTCATAATCTGCAATAAATTCTTGATCATCAATAGAGTAAAAAGTTCATTTTAAGATTATCCACATCATGTACCAAGCTAAAACTTTTATTCAAATTAGATTTAGATTAAACATTGATACACTCTGTAGTAGTGATGCAACATTATGACTTTTTACAACCGATACGGATACCAATAGTCAACTGATATTTTTAAAATCCTTCTCAAATGCCCAGAAACTTTCCTTTTTTTTTTCTTTGAATGAGTGCTAGCGCTTCAAATGGAGTTTTAGGGCAGTTTATAAACTTTTTTTAATCACGACTTCTGAGTCAAATTTACAAGAACAAAGTCATAGATTAACGAGGAAAAAACACCAACGTTTTCCGTTTATTGGAGCCTAGCTTAAAGAGGAAATATGTGGATCCTTTTGTGAAGCTTTATTTCCAGATAGGTTTGAAAAACAAAGAGATTCAGAACCTTTTGGCGACTCAAAATCAAATTATTGTCAGTGTTGGTAAAGCAGAGTTTCATAAAATAAGGAGTTCAAAGACACATTTGGGTGTAGAGGACCGCAGCTTTATTTTTTTTTTCATTCACATACCCAGAAATCCTCTAGTCACCTGACGTCATTAGCTGCTCTGTATGCTCACCTCCACTTTACTTTCTTAAGTTTACGAGTTTTTTTTCTCGTAAATCTACAACTAGCTTGTGAGATTGTGGTGTTAAAGCTTGACCTTTGACCCTCTTTGTGACACTTCTGTCGAAGACGTTTTGCAAACAGCGAGTGAGTCGTTGGTCTCAGACACGGTAAAATAAGCCCACATGTTGCAGACGGAGGTCTTTAGGGCAGACGCTGAGAGATGTCAAATACCATTCTCTTTATCATTTTAGTTCAGTGACAGAATAATCAATGTTGGAGTAGAAAATGAAAAAGAATTTTGGTGGAATTATTTTTCTTTTAAATTTTGAGTCACTAAATGCAGCTTCATTTTGAAAATGAAAAAGCATTTATGATTTTGACTTTTATTTTTAATTATTCTACAGAATCGCTTCCATAGAAAACAACAACAGTTTAAGCTTTTAGTCATCTCTCAATTTAATCAGGGATTTCTTTCCTTATCTGAATCATCAGCATTACGTTGTTCTGTCCAACATCTGCCTACAATTATCTTATCTGATGCTATCATGCTGTCAACTACTCTGTAGTTTTTGCTGCATAATTCCACTGAAACAGTGATCCATCTATTCTGATATTGTCCTGAAGTTAAAGAAGATTTATGCTAAATGACTCTGATTTGCTGAAATATCTTGCACATTTTGGCCAAATGTCATATTGTCGCGTGCGTGTGTTGTTCAATTGTGTTCTTCTCTGTTTGTTTGCTGAAGGTGACATACCTATGTGGTGGAGCTGCAGCTGTGGTTTCCAGATGACATCCAGCAGTCTGCGCTGACGACAGAGCTCCTCCTCGTACTGGACGATGGTTCCTTCACAGAGTCTGCAGATTTCTTCAGCAGCAGCAGCTAGTCGCTCGCTGATCAACTCTCTCAGAGACTGAAGGGAAGACATGGTTCCTGCTCCGATCTTCAGCTCCAACTCCCACAAACTCCTCCTTTACGCTGCTTTTTCACTCGATGCTGACAGTTCGTATCCTCCTTTCGGTCCAAAAACGTCACGAACGTCTGGACAAAACCGCCGCCGGTCTCTGAACAAAAGTTAGCTACAAGCTGCTAGCCCTGCTGTTTACTTCCGGGTCACGCTGATGACTTCATTCTGAAAAAATCCTTTTACATTTCGATAATCCGAATATTTATTTTTTTACGAAAATAATTTGAAACATTTTAAGTCACGAAATATATTTCAATAAAAAAAATCTAAAAAACAAATATTTTTGTCAAAACCGCTTGGTAAGCGGATATGACGTCACCAGAATTTACGATGTACTTTTTTTTTTTTTTTTTAACGATGTACAGGAATTAACCACAAAACCAAACTTTTTTTTTTATTATTTTTTTTTATTTGAACTTTAAACATACACATAATAACAACACACAAAGAAGAGAGAGAAAAAGAAAAGAAAATAAATAACTAAAACAAAATATATAGAATTGTAGTTTACAATACTAGGGATTGTGATATAGCATGTGATCTTCAATGAAAATACACAGTTTTATTGCATTTCTGTTTTTCATCAATGTCAGAGATTTAAAATATAAACTGATTTCTTTAGAAAATGTATTGAATAACGGTTTGTTTTTTAAGAATCTGCACTTGTGAATGAAAAATTTACCAGATATTAACAAGGTATTGAATGTCAAATCAAATAGATTATCACCAGAAACTACTCCAAATAATATAATGTGCTTTTGTAAGTGAATAGAAATAGGAAAGGGAAACTTTGAAGAGCACCAAAAAAAGAAATCCTCCCAAAAACTGTAAACATACATACATTCAAAGAACAGATGATCAAGTGTTTCAATATTTGTATCACAAAAAGAACAGTTATTTTCTGGAAAACCAAAACGTATGTGTAACAGTTCTTTGCACGGATAGACTGCATTCATTATTTTAAAATGGATTTCTTTGTATTTTGGGAAAATTGGATATTTAATGAACTGAGACCTCAACTTGCTTATTTCCTCTCTTGTGTAATGCTGTGACATAGAAGGATTTTTGTCAGATGTTGGAAACAGTTCTCTAACAAATAAAGATCGTATAAATGAGTTTGGAAGTTTTGAATTAACCGGTCGACCATCAAACAACAGAGAGGGAAGCTGAACTTGAACATTTTGAACCAAACTGGAGGACATTTGGATCAAAGTCTGAGGGATTGCTTTGATCACATTGTTATATTGTTTTTTATCATTTAATTTAAACTTACTGGAAAAAGTTTCAAAAGAGATAATGTTTCCATTGTCATTCATAATATGTAGTAATGACCAAATGCCGTTATCAAACCAATTTTTGTAAAATTAAGATTTGTTTCTACATAAAACATACCGACAGTTCCATATGGGAGTATTGTGTGGACTAAAGTTATGTCTGTAGATGAGTTTCCAGTACAGTAACACCTGCTGATGATAAGTAGAAAGTTTAATAGGAAGTTTTCTGTAATCAAAGTCACATTTTAGAAGCAACTCAATGCCCCCTAGATGAGAGAAAATGTTTGAAGGAATATGAAACCAAATATTTCTTTCATTTTGCAGAAAAGACCTAAGCCAATTTATTTTAATCATACCATCCAAACTTTCAAAGTCTATGGCTTTAAGTCCACCTGCACTGTAATCCTGAATTATTGTTCCTTTTTTTATGTAATGTGTTTTGTTTTTCCAGATGAAGTTGAAATTGGCCTGGTTTATTGCTTTCCTTGCAGATTTAGGAATTGGGAGTGAATCTGCTGGATAAATGAATCTGGATAAACATTCTAATTTAGTTAAAAACACTCTGCCCAGAATAGAAATGTCTCGCTGTGACCACATGTTTAGATTGGCTTTACATTTTTCTAAAGTTTTCCATAAGTTCATTTCCTCCATTGTTTTGCTGTCTTTGCTGATATGAACACCAAGATATTTCACAACAGTCCTAACAGGTATGTTATGAATTACTGACTGATCAGAATGGTGAACTGGCAATAATTCACATTTGCTGAGATTTAGTTTTAAACCAGATGCTTTAGAGAAGAAATCCACGGTCTGAATGGTCTCTGGTATTTGATGACTGTCCTTCATGAATATGGCCGTGTCGTCTGCCAGCTGAGTGATGGCTAACTGTTCTCCCAGAACATTGAGTTTACCGAAACCAGAGTTTTTAATAAGTATTGATAACATTTCTGTTGCTGTTATAAAAAGTAACGGTGAAATTGGACAGCCTTGTTTAATGCCTTTGTTAATTAAAAACCTAGGAGAAATGCCATTTGGTAAAATAACTACACTGTTTGTATCATTATAGATTGTTTGAACAAAACTTATGAAATTAGGTCCAAATCCAAATATTTCTAAAGTCTGAAACATAAATTTGTGTTCAACCGTGTCAAAGGCTTTGAAGAAATCCAAAAATAAAATGAAGCCATCATCTTCAATTAATTGATTATAGTCAATCAGATCAAGAACTAACCGGATATTATTGTGAATTGATCGTCCTTTTAAGAATCCTGATTGTGTGTCTGAGATGATCTGATTCAGTCCTGTTTTTAATCTAGATGCATAAATGTTGGTTAAAAATTTATAATCACTATTAAGGAGGGATATTGGCCTCAAATTATCAATTAGTCTGGCGTCTTTCCCAGGTTTAGGAATCAGGGTGATGACGCCCTGCTTCATGGTAGTTGGAAGGATGTTCAACTCAGAAATTTCCTTTATGACCAACAGAAACTGCTCTTTCAAGTGATCCCAGAAATGTCTGTAAAAGTTAACAGTAAGCCCATCAGATCCTGGAGATTTATCTACAGCTAAACCTCTCATGGCTTTTTCTGCTTCTTCCAGAGTGATTTCTGCTTCACACACTTGTTTGAAGTTTTCATCTACTTTAGGAGCCAAATCCTTGATGTGATTAAAGAAGCAATCAGCATCCTGAGATGAATAAGAGGAAGAGTACAACCCACTGTAAAACTGGAAAATTTCTCTCTTAATTTCCTCCATATTTGTACTTTCTCTACCATTAATTAGCAGTCTGTTAACAGCATTTTTCTCTTGTCGCCTTTTTTCTAGTCTACAGAAGTAAGCCGAACTTTTCTCTCCCTCTTCAACCCATTTAGCTCTGGATCTAATAAAAGCAGCTTTGGCTTTAGAGACGTATATGTTATCCAGCGAGGTTTGCAATAATGAAAGTCTCTGTTTCTCACCGTCACTCAATAGAGATTTACAACAAATAGAGTTAATTTCTCTGATAATTTCCATTTCTTTTTGTTTTCCATCTTTACTCAATCTTTTGCTGTGAGTTATGGAAATCTGTCTTGCTTTGAATTTAAAAAATTCCCCAGTTCTCCCTCTGAGTGGTAAACTGTCTGTCTTTAGTTATCTTTTGGATTTCATTTATAATCGCTTGAGAATAAACTTCATCCTCTAATAGACTAGAGTTGAACTTCCAGTAACCTTTGTTTTTAGGATTATTGAATAATAAGTTTAATCATAGAATGATCTGTTAATGGTGCAGCAGAAATATTGGCTATTGATGTAAAATTCTGTTGATTTTCATTTGTTAACCAAAAATCCAACCTAGATTTGGCAGATCCGTCCGGTTTAAACCAGGTGAACGCTGGAACATCAGGATTATCACGGCGCCAGACATCAGAAACATTTAAATCTCTACATAAATGAAGAAAAACTGGATTATAATGATGATTTTGAAATGCTGAGGGAAATCTGTCAAGGTATTCATTTTCAACCATATTAAAATCACCTCCAATGATGAGATTATTGC
This sequence comes from Oryzias sinensis, assembly GCA_037389245.1. Classification (NCBI taxonomy): domain Eukaryota; kingdom Metazoa; phylum Chordata; class Actinopteri; order Beloniformes; family Adrianichthyidae; genus Oryzias; species Oryzias sinensis. The sequence continues at coordinate 12,069 of JAUDJI010000180.1, read as the reverse complement.
TAGGATATCTTTGGTTTAGCTCTTTAACAGAATTTGTAAAATCTGAAAACATGATTTTGTTTTGCGCTGCAGAGTTATATCCATATACATTTCCCAAAATAACAAATTTATCATCTTTCATAAAAACGCAAATCAACCAGTGACCAGAACCATCTCTTTTTGTAACTAAAAGCTTGCCAGAAAAACTATTCAGTAATATAGCGACCCCTGCTGACCGATTGGTGCCATGAGAGAAAAGGATTTGATCTCCCCACTGATTGGCCCAAAACTTTTCATCAGTCTCGTTGGAGTGAGTTTCTTGTAAACAACAACATTGAACTTTTTGGTTTTTGCAAAATAAAAAAAGTGATTTTCTTTTAATAGAATCCCTAATACCCCTAGTATTTAGCGAAATGAAAGACCACACAGAACTTAAAGACATAAAATAAAACACAGAAGGATGTAAACAAAAAAAAAAAAAAAAAAAAAAAAAGAGAAAATTTAAGATAAAAGAAGCTGGTGTCTTAAATTAAAGGTTAGCTGCGCCCCTAACTATTTACTAAATATGAAACTGAGAATTTTACCATTATATGATGATTTTCATGAAAATGTTTCACTGGAGAACAGTATAAATTGTTATAACAAATTATATAACATATTAATTAAAACCTTTCGCATCTTAGAAAAAATACTTTAAAAAAAAGGTAAAATGTAAAAATAGAGGATAAAATACTTAACTCAGATTTGCTCTATTATGTAAACAAAATGACTCAAATGTTAAAACTTAGAATAACTAGAATAAAAAACAATTTAAACAAAACGATATGAACTCTTTAATGCAAAATAGGTAGGTCACCTCCTTGTAAATATTTCACTCCACAGTGACTCTAGTCCCGTTGATGAATCCCACATGGCCCCTGTAATAGACGTTCTTCCCTTCTGCTCGGCCAGCTCCATCTTGGGCCAGACGGCCGCTCGAGCTTCTCGGTCTGCTTTGCTGAAGTCCTCCTTGAAGTGGATCCCCAGGTCTTTGCAGGTCTGGCAGTTCTTGGTGATCTTCCAGAAAGCATCTCTATGGCGCCTCGTGACGAACTGCAGGATCACCTGGCGATGTCTTCCTTCCTCCCTCCTCCCCAGTCGATGAACCGTGTCCACCGTCGTGTCCATCACATCTGCCCACTGTGGTGCGATTTTGGACAGGATTCCAACCACATGTTCCCTGATGTTCTCCTCATCTTTTTCTTTCAGTCCATGAATTTTCAAGTTACATCTTCGTTTGTATCTTTCCAGATCTGCAACCTTTTCCTTCAGTTCCAGGTTCTCCTTCACTATCCTTGGGATTTCTCTTTCCAACGTTGCGATCTTCGTTTTGCAGTCTTTTATTTCAGCCGCATTCATCTCAACGAGCTGGGAGATGTTTGCCACCATTACGGTGTTTTCACACAGCTGACTTCCAAAATCTTCTATTTTGGACGTTAGCCTTTCAATTGCAGCCAAAATAGCATCTTCAGATCTGGAAGTACTAGACTCCTGTCCCGCTTTCACCTTCAAAGGTGGTCCCGTGGACTTTGTGGGAGTAGGTGGTGGTTTCCTTTTCACACTAGAAGCGACGTCCATCTGGGAATAATCATGCTCGCTCATCATGGCCGACGGCTGCAAAGTTGGAGCTTGCTTCGGACTTGTTTTCTCCATCGCCATTTAAGCAGAAAAAAGGAGAACTCACCAAGATGTTTTTTTTCCCAAAACGAAGATAAAGTTAACGCGCAACTGCTCTCCGGTCAAACCGTTCTCTCTCAGTTTTCAAATTCTGACATTTACCGTGCAGATCGGGGCAAAAGGCGAGAGCTTAGAGAGAGACGTCCGCTCAGTCCGCCATCCCAGCCGGCATCCCCTGCTAATGATGGTAGGGCGCCATTTTTTCGCCTGCAGCCAGGTCTTTTTTTTTTTAAATCAACTTTATTGCACATTATGCCATATTTTGTTATTGAACACAATAAAAAACAATACCAGAACATTTACATAAAATTTACAAAATATGGCGAATACTAAAGAGAATATTACAATTTGAAAGGAAGCAAAAAGAAAAAGGAAAATTCTTATCAGTATGCATACATAAACCTATCTACATTCATAATCATAGAGAAATTAGTGGATAGTGTTACAAAATGCAGGGGGATACAAAAGATAAATAAACTGTCTCAGATACTGGGAATATCACTCAGGGTGTCATAAATTGTTATGGCTTTAGGTGAATCGATTAACTTTATGGATTTTAAGTACAAATTGACCTCATTGTTAAAGAAGTTAAAGCTGGGGTGGCATTTCTGTAACCTAGTTTTGTGTATAAAAAACGTGGCTAAACATAACACAGTATTGATACATTATTTACATTGTTGTGTAGTGACAAGCCAAAGATTATTACTTCTTTCGAAAAGAAGTCCATGATGAATGGAAATTTATGTCTTAACCATTTGTAAACATCCAACCAAAACACTTGTACAACATCACACAGGAAAAATATGTGGTCGATGTCTTCAACAGCAGTTTGGCAGAAGGAACAGCTGTTGTCATCAATGTTGAAACGTAATCTAAGTAGTTCTTTGGAAGGAGAAATATCATTCATAATCTTGAAGTGTGTTTCTTTAACTTTTGGGGGAATAGGAAGTTTCATGAAATCGGTTCTTAATTTAGTAACAACATTTTGTTCAAATTTCTGCAGTATATTGTTTTTGTTCTGTCGACCAGGTGCCTGTTGCACAAAAGTAGGATAAGGGATTAAGCCAGGATATCTTGGTGATCCTGGCTCAATTGATCCCCAATCCGGTTGCACTAAAGCTGGATAGGGGGCAGGAGGATATGTTATGGTATAAGTTACCATGGAGATTTATTCTGTGGAGCTAGCCTGCTCCAAACCAGGCTAAATTCCAGGATCTATTTAATATCATCCCTAATGTCAGTCAGCAGTCGCCACAGATGGAAACCAACAGTTATTTCACTGCTCACTATACATTGTTATCATATATAACTAGACCCACTGTCATTATTTAAACGTTTGTGATCATTAATGTCAATCATTTTGGATAAATAATGAGTTTTAGATGATGTTGCTATCATTAGATAATTTACAGTTTCCCATAGACTATAAGGCTATATGTAAAATGATAGAATATTAGGGTCACAGAGGGAAAAAAAGACAAGTCATAATATTGTAACCAGTTGTTTTAAAGGAGGACAGTTGTTAAAATGACAGATGTGGGGCATTTGGTGAAATTGTACTTCAGTATGGTTTCATAAACGAAGACATGCTGATGTGCCAGAATATGAAGTATCACATTGTCATAACTATCAAAACTGTAAAAAGAATCTGTTGCTTTTCTGCAGAAAGAACCAGCCTCATAAATTTATGACTTTATCCTTATTCCTTAGTGGGGCCCTAGTACTCTGTCATATAAAATAATACACATTCAATATGAATATAAAAACACAATGTGTAACATTATGTTCCTTTATTGAATAAGGACAAAACAAAGCAGGTAAACTACACTCAAAAAAAGTTCACTTTGAATGAACATAAAAAAATTATGGAAATGATTTCCACATGATTAGATAGCGTTACTTGAACAAAAATGAATCATATTGGTCCTACTGAATGTATTTATAAATACATTCATACATACATTTATTAGTTTGAACCTATAGGTTCAAGCTAATAAATTTAAGTTGATTCAATCTAAATACTGCAGTTGGACCCAACTTTAAATAAATATTGTTGCTCACTCTCAAAAGAAAAAAGTTGATCCAACTTAATTGAATCACTTCAATTGGTCACAACTAATTAAATTAAGTTTCAAGTTTAAACTTAAATTTGTATGACTACCCAACACAAATTATATTGATCTAACTTACATTTTTTTTTGGCTTTAATTTTATTTATACATCTGTCATTGATGATGTTTTCCAAAGTTACAACCAATGGGTCTTTTACTTTTCGCGTCTAAAACATGAATTTCACAGCAAAGTCCCACTTCACAAGACAGGAGCTCAAATACCACGAATTCTGTCTTCCGTATTGGAACTTTAACATTTTACCGCACAAGCAGGTTGGTCATCATCCTCTCCCACCCTCTAACTCATGGTGCAGAAAAAAAAGAACCATATCAGTTTAAATCACTAGTTAAAACAGAGTAAAACAACTAGACAATAAAACCCATGGACAAAGACTCACACTTAGACCCCAATCTGCCCAGATAGACAAAGAAAATGGAATCCCACAATTCCTTGCGATTACTAATGTATCCAATTTAACGGTCTTGTTGGATCAACATGATTGAAATTAGTAACTTTTAAATGGATTATTTTTATGTATGATCGACATGATTCATTCACGTAAGATTTACAAACATAACATTTTCTGGTTGAAATGACAAGTTACATTTTCATAAAATTAATTGGCTGGTAATTTAATTTAAAAAAAAATTTGAGCTTTATCACTGTGGCGGTGTTGCCTTTCTTCTTAATTATATCTTTTACCTCCTCGTATGCCTCCATGAGGATTTGTGCTTCAGACGGGGAAAAGTACGCGGCTCTAGTTGCCATGGTAAATCAGTTAATCTGTGATCTGTGGCGGGGTCTATTTGAGTGAGCCGTGAGCGCGCACCTATCCAGGATTGGTTACACCTGGCTTGATGAATCCGTGTCTGCTCATCCTGGATTGGTTTTTGTGCAACCAATTAAGCCTGGACGCACATGTTTTGGATTCATTGAGCTCAGCTTAGTCATTTATCCCGGATGTCTTAATTCTACTTTTGTGCAACAGGCCCCTGGAATGAAGAAAACATCAAACATCATGATGTGATCTGGAACTGAGCTGTTCTTCAGAAGATCCTCCCAAACATGGAAACTGTTGCTGCAACACGTGAAGCTTTGCTTCTGTTGCTAGGTAGATCTGATGGATCAGAAGCAGACTTCTGTCAGCTGGAACTGGGGCTTCTTCCAGACCATGTGACCTCATGGACAAAGTTCCAACATGGTTTCAGTGAAATGTGGAGGTTTTCCAGGAAACGTTGCTGCAGTTCCTCCGTCTCATCAAATGAGAGATTTCTCTGCACTAAAGAAGAAAATCTTCCAGAACAGCTTCAAGCTGCAGAAAAACTGTTTCCATCATTCTGAGGACATTTCTTTAGGCTTCATGTGAAGAAAACAAACTGTTGGAAAAGATGAAAACAGAAACAAAGAGGTTTCTAGAAGCTGCAGATGCAGTTAGTATTGTGAACTACAACTCTACTGTTGTAGTTATGTTAATGTGTATGTCATCTTTTGATGTTCAATAAAAAAATAGAAAAAAAACGGTACCTGTAGGGCTAATTGGAAGTGTCCAACAGGAAGTGGGCGGATCCAATAGCCAAATGCTGCCCATGACAATTATCCCCCCAATTAAAACCAATTAAAGTGTTTTAAGAATGAGGTCAAACTGTATTCATCCTCATTGAAATGTATTCAGAACCCAAGTCCTTTGATTAATGACATTTGTAAATCTGCTACAAAATTGTTACTGATATAGGGTCTAGATTGTTGATTGCCTTGAATTTTAATTTATACTGAAGGTTTTTTTTATATTTTTATGTGTATAGATTTTTTTGTTTTGTTCTTTGTTTTTTGTGCTTTGATCTGCTTTGAATCATTGGGTGGTTGTGTCTGCAAGAGTTTTGTATCAATTTTAAATATAAGTAAAAAAATAAATAAATAAAACAAACCTGAGCCAAGTAATCCTGCTGCAGCTCCATCATTATTGTCTTTTTTACACGAGAAGAAAACAATACAAACGTTTCTACAGTGAATTTATTCAGTTTAACATCAGGTATTTCTGCTTTGCAGACCTGGGGGGTATTCCAGGAAGCATGTTTAAACTAGCCTGACTTTAAGCCTGAACTCTGGCTGAAATCCGCCTGAACTTGCTTACTCTGGGTATGTCGGTTCCAAAAGACCGGATATGAGTTGGCGTAATTACGCTCGACTTTTTTTATTTATTTATTTTTTTTTCAAATTTCAAACTTTATTGAATGTAAAAAAACAATACAGAACAATGTTGAACAGTAAACAACAACAACGAAGGAACAAGCCAGGGGGTTTATACATTATATGCATATATATTGAAACTAATACACAGATCTAATGTTTTGATGGCGTTCTTATTATCAGAGTTTCTTATTGTCTTAATGTATTGTTTGAACTCATTTATAAAGATTGAGAAATGAGGGGTATGATTCGTTACTTTTGATTTATGAATGTGCCATTTGCATAAAAACAACAAAAGGTTAATAAAGTACAACTGTTCTTTTTTATGAGATGGACAGTGGGTGATGCCAAACATAATATTTTCTAAGTACAGGCGGAAGTCTGGGTCAATGTGGGCGGAAATGAAATGACAAACTTTAGACCAGAGAGTGGTGGAAAAGGGACATGACCAAAATAAATGTACAGCATCTTCTGGGTATTCTTGACAAAAAGAGCAAGTAACATCAATATCTTCCTTGAACCTTTGTAGATATAGTTTGGTTGGATAGAATTTATGGATTAGTTTAAATGAGATTTCTTTCAATTTATTGGTTAAAAAGTATTTTGCTGGTAAATTCCAAATCTTTTTCCATTCTAAATGATAAACTAAATTATTCCAGAAAGAAACTACGTAAGGAATGGAGACAACATCCTTCTGGAAGAGTGAGCGTATACGGCGATTTGTGTTACGTGAAGAAGAAAAACAGCTTTGGCCTATTTATATTTTAGTCGGATCAATTGGCAATAAAGTTGGATTTTGCAATGACGAACTTTTGAATAATGTAATAATACATTTAGGAATTGCTTTCAAAACAAATTTAAATTCGGTTTTTGGTATTTTGATGGAGTATTTGAGGCAGAATTCTTCATGTGACATTAAAGCTCCGTTTGAGTTAAACAGCTGATGAACCAGAAGGATGTTTTGATTAAACCATGATGGATAAAATAAAGATTTATGTCTATAAGTAATGTCTTTATTGTTCCATATGTAGTATCTGTGAGGAGAAAAATTGTGTTTGTAGATGAGTGACTAGGAAAGTAACATTTGTTTATGGAAGGAAGAAAGCTTAACTGGGATCTTTAGTACATTACAGTTACAGAATAAAAGAAATGTAATGAAAAGGGTCTATTGTTCGTATTTAATGTATGTTACCTCAATTGTTAATAAAGTTAAAAAAAAAACCTGGCTGCAGACGACAAAATGGCGACTAACATCATCAGCCGAGGGGTTCGGCCAAGATGGCGTCTGCGTAGGTGCGTACCTTCTGAGCTCCTGCAAAAGTTATTGGACATAACATCTATTTCATCCTAAAGACCAAGAAAACAGCTCAAAAATTTTCTGTAAGAGAAGGATCTTTTGATTTTTTATCTTGATGTTCAGTCGAGAAAGAAAGAGAATGCAAAAAAGCGAAAAAGCTGCAGTACCGAAGACCACCTCGTGTCATGACTACGCCAAATCGTCACCAACTTAGGACATGGAAGCTTTCCCTCCTCTTCCTAAAACTCCAAGTAAGCCCCCAGCTGCAAAAAAAGCTTTGCTGGCAGCTGGACAAAGCTCTTCTGATTCAAATGAAGTCATTGCTGTTTTATCTGAGCTGATAAACAAGCGAGCCGACTCATTGGAAATGCGTGCAGATTCCTTGGAAAGGCTAATAAATGAAAACTCAAAGAAGATAGATGAAAACACGCTGAAGATTGAAGGCATAAGGAGAAGCTTAGAATTTGCATGCAACGAAATAAAAGACACACAAAAGTCTTTGAAAGATGTTGACCAACGTTTGAAGAATGAAGAGAAAACCGTGGCAGCCCTTCAGGCCCAGGTTCTGGAACTGGAGTCATATTCAAGGAGGTGGAACCTGAAACTCTTTGGTGTCACTGAAAGCCCTGATGAAGATGTGAAAGCCAAGGTCACTGAGATATGTCAGAGCATCGTTGTAGAAGACTTGCAGCAGGCTTTTTCTGCCATTGATGTTGCACATCGCCTTGGGAAACCCAATCCCAGCAGCACACGCCCCAGAGCCATCATCATCCGGTTCTCCCAAAGATCCTACAGAGATGCAGTCTGGAGAGCCGCTAAAAACAGCTCCTTTCTACGAGAGAAAAAGCTCCGCTTTGCCGAGGATCTTTCCACAGCTGTCAGAGAAGCCCGGCTGAAAGTGTGGCCCCTCATTCAAAAAGCCAGAGAGGAAGGAAAACGAGCTTACTTTGTGGGGAGCAGAGCCTTCATCAACGGTCAAGAAGTCAAGTAATCAGGTCACTGGTGGTTATGTGATACTCTGACATTGTTGCCAACTCACTAACAGGATGGTTCTGACTGAACTTCTAATTTACCGAGGCCCACTTGGAAACACAAAACCTGAATATTTTGATGTGGGCTTAGTTCAGTTTTTCCTCTTTCGGGAATGTTTTGAATACCTTCAGTATTCACAAAATCTTGTTGAGCTATTTTGTTTGACACATTTACTAATGTGCAGGTTAAGCTCAGAAAATACGTTTCTTTTTCTTAGTGTTTGAAAGTATTTTTTCTTGTTCTAAATATTTCATTGTCTATTGTTTCCCTCAACGCCAGGGGGTTAAGAAGTAATGTCAAACGAAAAGCTATATTTTTATTTCTTAAGCAGCTGAATACAGATCTTTTATTTTGTCAGGAATCTCATTCTGTTTGTTCGGATGTAAATTTCTGGAAAACACAGTGGGGGAATGACTTATGGTTTTCTCATCACTCTGAAAAATCAGCAGGGGTTTTAACCTTAAAACATAAATATAACGGGAATGTTCTGCATACAGAATCTGATTCTAAAGGGCACTTTGTTGGGCAAGTTATTAATTACAATAATAATATCATAATTATTTTCAATATATACGGCTACAACTCGAACACAGAAAATAAACAGCTATTTCTTATAATTGAGAGTACATTGAAAAAATGGCTTCAGAAATTTCCAAACTCTGCAATTATTGTAGGGGGAGATTTTAATCTGACTTTAAACCCTCAAATTGATCGGTGGCCGCCCTTGAATCATAATCGCAAAAATATATTTTTCGAATCTTTTATGGAACAGTTTAAACTAGTGGATATCTGGAGACTCAAACATCCCAATATACCATCTTTTACATGGAGTAATAAATCTAGAACAGCCCTCTCTCGATTAGACTTTTGGTTAATTTCTAGTGATTTACAAGATAAGGATATTTCAGTCAATGTCTTACCGTGTCCACTTAGTGACCATCAAGCTGTCCGTATAGATATTGTTATGTGTCCCTCTCAAAATATCAGTAAATCTTATTATTGAAAATTAAACAACTCGCTGCTCAAAATTACAGAAGTGCAAACAAAAATTAACGATCTTCTTTCAACATTTTTTAATAAAGCCAAATTGGAGAACTCTTTCTCAGTTAATTGGGAGTTGTTTAAATATGAATCAGCCAAGTTTTTAAGAACATTTGGTGGCAACTTAGCTAAACTAAGAAAGCAACAAGAGCATGACTTAATCACAGGCATCTCAGTACTATCACAAAAACCTCCAGACAGCTTGTCAATTGAGCAAAAACTACAAATGATCAAACTACAGGAAGACTTGGATCAAGTTTATAAAAGAAAAGCAGAAGGAGCTTTCATTAGATCCAGAAAACAATGGCTTGAGCAAGGAGAACAAAACTCCTCTTATTTTTTTAAAATGGAGAAGCATCAAGGACAAATAAACACTATTAACGAGCTAAAAATTAATGACGTAAATTCTACTGATGCTAAAATAATCTCCAACTATTGTTCATCATTTTTTAAGAATCTGTATTCATCACAATATTCTGAAATAGAAGCTGAAATCTTTCTGAATTCTTTAAACAATACCAGAACAATTAAAGACTCTGAAAAAGAACTTTGTGATGATCCAATAAGTCTTGGAGAAGTCTGTGACTGCATAAAGGTGTTAAAACCAAATAAATCTCCAGGAACTGATGGATTCACTTCTGAATTTTATACTTTATTTTACCAACAGATGGCGCCCTTTTTACTGGAAGTTTACAACGAAAGTATTTCTAATGACACCCTACCCTGGAGTATGACCCAAGGACTTATTACCCTTATCCCAAAACCGCACAAAGATTTACTCTATATTGATAATTGGAGACCCATCTGTCTTCTTAATAATGATTATAAAATTTTAGCTTTAGTTTTTGCTAAAAGAATTAAATCTGTTCTTAACTCAGTAATAGATGAATCACAATCAGGCTTTTTACCCAACAGACATATCACAAACAACATTCGTTTAGTTTTGGATATACTCGATTACTCTTATCTAATTGCAGATGACTCTTTTATGCTATTTCTGGACTTTTTTAAGGCCTTTGATACAGTAGAACATAACTTCCTGTATCGCTCCTTACAAAAATTTGGTTTTGGTGACTACTTCTGCAAAGTCATTAAAACTCTTTACAACAATGCCACCTGTTCTATTAAACTGAAACATGGTTCATCACCTAGGTTTGATATAAAACGTGGGATTAGACAGGGTTGTCCCATATCTCCATATCTATTTCTTCTTGTAGCTCAGCTTCTCTGTGACCACATTAAATCCAGTCCATTACAAGGGATCTCCATCGCTGGTAGATCTATTGTCGTAAGTCAGCTCGCCGATGATACGACTCTCTTTCTTAAAGACAGCTCACAAATTCCACTAGCAATAAATATAATTAAGTTATTTTCCAAAGCATCCGGTCTTTCATTAAATCTGAAAAAATGTGAACTCCTCCCAATTAAATCTTGTGATTCAGATTCACTCTTTAATATTCCTGTAAAGACATCAGTCACGTATCTTGGTATAATAATATCAAAAACTGAAAATGATAGAGGTAATACTAACTTTTTCCAATTATTGATAAAATGAAAAAGAGATTTAATCTCTGGCTTTTACGTGACCTTTCCATTAAAGGTCGAATTCTCCTCTCCAAGGCTGAAGGGCTCTCCAGAGTCATTTATGCCGCTCAGTCTCTTTATGTCAGTAACATCATTAGCAAAACTGTTGATAAACTGCTATGCGACTTTGTCTGGAAAAACCGAACTCATCATATAAGGAAATCTGTTCTAATGAATGATTATACTAGTGGGGGTCTGAACTTTCTGGACTTCAGTACCTTAAATTTGACTTTTAAAATTAATTGGATAAGAAAGTTTTTGAAAAATCCGAACTCTCTGTGGAACTTCATTCCCAATTATATTTTCTCCCAGGTTGGTGGCCTAGACTTTTTACTGCTCTGCACCTACAAGCCCGACAAAGTGCCCATCAAACTTTCTTCATTTCATAAACAGATGTTACTTGCTTGGTCCATGATTTATAAACATAACTTTTCTCCTCACAGGTTTTACATTTGGAACAATAGATATATTCTTTATAAAAACAAATCTATCTTTATCCAACAGTGGTTTGATAATAATATCAGACTAGTTAGTCAATTATTCAATCAACAAGGTCAACTTTACACTTACATCGAATTCCTTCAGTTCTACCAGATCCCTGTTTCTATGAAGGACTTTTCGGTGGTTTTTGATGCCGTTTCCCTCAACCTCACCTATCTATATAAAGGAACTCCTACTCCATCTGCCCCCCAACCACAGCTTCATGTGACGGACACTGCTGTCGGAAAACTCTGCTTCTCTGCTTTGAAAAATCAAAACAAAGTCATCCGAAGACTGTTCCAGCAGGAGCTAAAAACGGAATCCCCGGCCATAACTTTCTGGACTTCACTTCATGGTCAAATATGTTGGGAAAAGATTTGGCTTCTGCCAAACAAATATCTTATAAACAACAAAGTGAAAGAGGTTTCGTTCAAGATCATTCATAGGTTTTATCCAACAAATCAGTATATGCAAAGGCTAAAAAGGGATATTGATAAAAACTGTTCTTTCTGTTCTCAGTCTGAGGAAACGTTGGTGCATATTTTCTGGACCTGCAAGTACACTGAAAAAATATGGGACAAATTGACAAACTTGATAAAAACTCAAATTTATCCACATTTTAATTTAACATGGAAAAACAT
>JAUDJI010000179.1:0-21675 GCA_037389245.1 Oryzias sinensis | reverse complement strand
ACATCATATTCATGTATAATCAGAACTTTTCAGGTCATTGTTTTCTTACTAAAAGATAGAACTGAGACGAACATATCATGGTGATAATAGCGTGTAAGCAAACGATAATTACATAACCCTAACATGGCTATTAATGGATTTGGTTTTTAATGTTGAATACACGAGACGTGTCAAAAATTGTCCTCCAATAAACATTCAAATGAGGGCATGAAAAGAACATAAGATACAGAGGGGCATCTACATCTTGTACATAGTCGACTAACTGTGGGGTACATAGAGGCCAGCTTTACCCTGGAAATATGGACCCGATGTCACGGTGCCTGTCAGTTCACCTCCCCCTCCTACAGCTCTCACCACCTTGCTGATTGAACCAGCTGATCCTCATCTACTCATCATCCTGCCGGTCTTCATATGGGAGCTACTTACCAGAATCCAGCACCAGTTTGTTATACGCACTCCGGTGCTTACGCCTGGCCTCTTAGCTTCAGCTAAGTTTTCAAGTTCTTGTTACTTACCAAGTCTTGTGCTCGGCTTCAGCTTCCTACCTTTGGTCACGCTGGTTCTCCACTCCACGCTGGTCCCGACGTCCTTGCCCTAAAAGGGGTTTTCTATCAATCACTTAACGATCAGATCAAAGATCATCTCTGTTCACAGCCGGAAGCCAGAACGTTCGAGGAACTAGTTACTGCAGCTCTTCGATCTGACGTACGACTCCGTGAACGTCAGGTAGAAAAAACACGTACTGAGAAGAAAGCTGTAAATAATCCTGTGTCTAAACCTCCCATGCTAGAACCTCCTTCTTACAACTCACGCGAACACGTCGCCCGCTCCTCTGAGGAACCCATGCAGATCGGACATTCTAGTAAGTAAGTAACAGTAAGTAAGTAACAAGTTTATTTCAAATCAACATTACCTGGAAAAAGAAAATATAAGTCAATACATGACTTGAAAAATAAGATTTGAAAGGGGAATGGAAGAAGCGAAAGCTCCTCCCCCTGCAAAAGAGTGCAGACGCTTTTTCCCCTGCTCCTGCCGCTTCCTGCTTTATTTGCTTTTTAATCATTTAATTAATCATTTTTAATTATTTTACCTCATCCACAAATCCTGGAATATCAGACTGGTCATCCTTTTTTGTGACTTCCACCTATACAAATCAATATTTTTACGTCTGACAAGCCAGCGACATGTCCGGAGGAGGAAGAAAAACAAACTCCCACTGTGACTGCTGTCGGATCTACCAACAAGAAATAAAAGAGCTACAAACACGGATATTTACCTTGGAAACTGAAAATGGACTTCACAAGACCCTTCCAGTGACATCGGGTGGTAAGAAGCCCACTCTTACTACAAATGAGAAGAATAACAGTGACATAGACCTGAGTGATGTTGTGTCTTTTCCGAAACTTTGTGCGGAGGAACTCTGTGTTAAGCCAAAGCGAAAAGATGACAAAACATCCGAAATAAAGCTCACAAACAGATTTTTACCCCTAACACAATGTGAAGTTAAAGAACAAAGTGAAATTGGACCACAGAATAGGAGTCATAATGTTGGCAACAAAGCACAGGCAGAAAGAAATGCCAAATGTCAAGGTCAGAGATACGCTGCTGCTTGGAGATGGCGCTATCAGTAGAGTCAGCCACAGAAGAATGCAAACTTTATGTTGCCCAAGTTCTACTGTTCCAGTGATTACAGGACTTTTATCTAAAGTCTTGTACCAAGGAGTTAAACGAATAATCATCCATGTAGGTGCTGTCGATATCAAAAAAGAACAATCTGAACGTCTGAAAAAAGACTTCATCAAGTTATTTGAAGAGATCGACAAAGTAGAGGTTGAAGCATTCATCAGTGGACCTCTTCCTAACATCGATGGGGTGTCACTCAAGTTCAGCCGTCTGTTTCAGCTGAACAATTGGCTCTCCAGAGAGTGTGCTTCCAGAGGATTCCATTACATTGAGAACTTCAATACATTCTGGAAACGAAAGGACCTATTCATGGGAAGAGGCCCACACCTGAACAGAGGTGGAGCAAGAGAGTTAGTGAAGAACCTCCTCCGCGCTCTGGGGCATAGAGGCCAAGGCCCTGAAAAGGCAGTAAGGAAGGACCGAGCCAGTGTCCCAGGAACCACAGCACAACGGCAACAACAACTACCTCCACCACCCCCGGTCAATGACTTGGATCCAGCAGCACCAGCACCACAACCACCTCCATCTAAAGACTCAGCTGCACCAGCATCACAACAACCACCGCCAGCTAAGGACCCAACCGCAGAACCACAACAACAGCCACCAGATTTGGCCCCAGAAATACCACCATCTGACCAGCTCTGGGCGCCCCCTGCGACATCTACTCCCAGTGAAGACTCACTTTCCTTTTCGTCCCCCCCACTTTCACCCATGGCCCTACCTAGCCATTTTGATAGCCTCATTAAGTCAGGAATTAAGATGGCTCCCCTAACACCTGTGAGCCTCACACCACACAGGAGCTCTCCTACCCCTCCAGCGCCCCCTCCTCATCCTTCACCGAAAGTCCCTCCAACACGTCCTTCATCCAAAGCCCCTCCAACACGCCCCCTCCGTCGTTCACCCAAATCCCGTCCAGCTCCCGCTCCTCCTGGTCCATCACCCAAACTACCCTCAACTCGACCTCCCCTGCGCGCCTCTAGACGTGCTATCCCCCAGAGCTAGGATGAAACGGGCCCCCAGTGTCCTAGGAAAGGTTATGTCAAACTGGGGCCCTGTGATGAACAGCTTCGTCCTGGTGCTATACCTGTAGTTGCACCACGTAGAATGCAAAAAAGGGCAGTTAGACTGTCCAATCACAGAAATCTAGTTGATATCCCTTGCAAGAAGGTTTTGACCTGTCCCAAGGAAACTAATCTCAAACCTGCTGCACTCAATGTCAGATCTTTATGCAACAAATCATTTTTAATCAATAATCTTATCTCTTCTTTTAACCTTGATTTTATGTTTTTAACTTAAACATGGTTTGACAAAAACACAGGAAACATAGTTCTAGTCGAATCAACTCCCCCCAACTACAAACATGAATCGGAAATACGAGAAAATAAAAAGGGTGGAGGCGTTTCTGCACTGTTTAGAGATAATATTGCAACCCGCAGACCATCATTTGGTGTGTTTTCATCATTTGAGTATGTGTCCTTTAAGATTGAGTTAAAACAAACTCTGACTATACTCTGCATAGTCATGTACAAACCTCCTCAGCACAGCCAAAGTTTCATTGATAATTTCACTGAAATGCTCTCAGTTGTGTGCACAGACTTTGATGGTCTAGTCATTACAGGTGATTTTAATGTTCATGTTGACAATGTCAATGACAGAAATGCAAAAGAGCTCAATGGTGTCCTTGAAACCTTTGATCTAATTCAGCATGTGAGTTGCCCCACCCACAGCAGAGGGCACACTCTGGACCTGCTCATCACAAAGGGGGTTAATATTCACAATGTCAGTGTGGTTGATTTCGCCCTCTCTGATCATTTCTGTGTATTCTTTGACCTGTCTGTTGCTCCCAAACCACCGCCTGGTCCTGCAGTTGTCCAAAGGAGACAAATAAATGAGAGCACTAGGGCACAGTTTGTAGAAATGATGGACCTTGAAAACGCCTCTGGTGCCAATGTTGATGAAATGCTGAATTCTGTTACTTCTAGCATCTTGAATGTTCTGGATGCCATTGCCCCTATGAAGGTTAAATTGAGAAAACATAGACAGAAAGCTCCCTGGAGGAACGATGATCTAGTCAGGGCACAGAAACAACAGTGCCGCAGAGCTGAGCGAAAGTGGCGCAAGTCAAAACTCCAGGTTCATTATGAAATGTATAAGGGAGAGTTGTACGCTTACAACCAGATCTTATGCAGAACAAGGGAAAGGTACTTCTCTGAAATCATTGGAAGTTGCAGCAGCAACTCTCGTGTCCTGTTCACAACAGTAAACAGATTAACTAACCCTCCAACCCAGCTACCAATAGAACTAGTTTGCACACCTAAATGTAATGAGTTTGCTGTATTTTTTAATGACAAGGTTCAGGGCATTAAAAAAGCCATCAACTCCACAACACATATAACTATCGAACGGCCACCTACTCACTCTAAGCTGACTCACTTTACACCTGTCTCTGACCAAACTGTCCAAGAGACCATCACCCGTCTGAGCTCGTCTACATGCTGCCTTGATGTGTTACCCACTAGATTTCTAAAGTCTGTCCTGAACAGTGTGTTGCCATCAATTACTCAAATAGTTAACACGTCTCTTCAATCTGGAATATTTCCAGAGGCCTTAAAAAGTGCAGTCATTAAACCTCTCCTGAAGAAGAGCGGTCTTGATCCCACTGTACTGAATAATTACAGACCTATCTCTAATCTGCCATTTTTAGGAAAAGTCCTTGAAAAAGTTGTCTACCAACAGCTCACTGATTTTCTCTTATTAAACAATTCATTTGATGTTTTCCAGTCAGGTTTTAGACCCCATCATAGCACAGAAACTGCTCTTATCAAGGTAACCAACGGCATCCGCCTGTACACTGATGATGACAAAGTCTCTGTCTTAATCCTGCTAGACCTGAGTGCTGCCTTTGATACTGTTGATCATGGGATCCTTATGCACAGACTCCAAGACTGGGTTGGCATCTCTGGATCTGCCCTAAGTTGGCTCAAGTCTTATCTAGAAGACAGGAAATATTTTGTTGAAATTTGGAGTTGTGTCTCAGACTACATGGCCTTGACTTGTGGTGTGCCCCAGGGATCGATCCTGGGACCCCTTCTGTTCAACCTCTACATGCTGCCACTAGGGCAGTTAATACGCAGTAATAACATATCCTATCACAACTATGCAGATGATACTCAGATCTATGTGTCACTGACAGCAGGTGAATATGGGCCGGTGGATTCACTCAGCCACTGCCTCCAACAGATCAGTGCGTGGATGCAGAACAACTTTCTCCAGCTAAACTCAAACAAGACCGAAGTTATTATTTTTGGCCCACAGAAACAAAGAGAAAGTGTCAGCAGCTACCTTCATTCTCTGTCTCTTAAACCCTCAAATCAAGTCAGAAATCTAGGGGTAATCATGGACTCTGACCTAAACTTTAACAGCCATATCAAGTCAGTAACATCAGCGGCATTTTACCATCTGAAAAACATTGCCAAAATCAAAAACATAGTGTCAAAACAAGACCTGGAGATACTTATTCATGCATTTGTCTCCAGTAGGTTAGACTACTGTAACGGACTGCTCACCGGCCTCTCCAAACGAGCTGTAAAACAGCTTCAGTACATCCAGAATGCTGCTGCTCGAGTCCTGACCAGAACCAGGAAGTATGATCACATTAGTCCTGTGCTCAGGTCTCTGCACTGGCTCCCTGTACCTCAAAGAATAGACTTCAAAGCAGCTTTGCCTGTGTACAAGTCTCTCCATGGCAGAGCACCAAAGTACATCTCTGACATGTTAGTGCCATATGAACCATCTTGTACTTTGAGGACCTCAGGGACCGGCCTCCTGTTGATACCCAGAGTCAGAACTAAACAAGGGGAATCAGCGTTTCAATATTCTGCAGCTAAAATCTGGAACAGCCTCCCTGAAGTCGTAAGACAGGCCTCTTCTGTGTTCATGTTCAAATCTAGACTGAAAACATTTCTGTTTAGCCGTGTATATGACTGAAAGGTCCTATCTGCACTTTTCTTTCCTTTCCTTCCTTTATTTTTAAATCAATTTTCAAAATTTTTCTTTTCTTTTAAAGTAAATTTTAAGTTGATTATTTCTATGATGTATTGTGATTTTAATGCATTTTTCTGTTTTGTGAAGCACCTTGAATTACTTTGTGTACGAATTGTGCTATACAAATAAACTTGCCTTGCCTTATAAAAATCCAAACCCCCACTCAACAACACTCATAACAACAAAACAACGAAATTAAACATTTGACATAATAACGCTAACATACAAAAAACACCTGATGACGACAGACAGACATGCCCAAAAACTCCGACCAAACACCAAACCCCCTATAAGGGAAACAAGATGCCTCAGCTGAAAAAAAAACAAGAACAGAATAAAACTAAATAAAACAAAACTATTCTAAACTCACACCGGAGGAACGCCACAGACGCAAGGAAGAAGGTACCTGTTTCTATTGTGGACAATCTGGGCATCAGGTGCAGCAGTGTTCATTACGTTTAAACTCCAAAGCCCCCCGCTAAGTCAGGCCGCGGGAGGGTTCCTCCCCAGTTATTCAGGAAAATAACTTTCTCTATTTACCTGTCAAGCTATGTCACCAGTCCCAAGTTCATGAATGCCAAGCCCTCATTGACTCCGGAGCCGAACAAAGCTTTATTGACAGTCACTTAGTGTCCAAACTCAGTCTCCCCACAGAACCGCTGAATCATCCCGTCAAGGCGGCTGGACTAGGCGGACAGCTGCTCACCCGGATCACTCACCGCACCAGACCTGTGCAACTTATCACATCCGGTAACCATCATGAAGTCATGCAATTATACATCACTCAAACTCTTCAATCTCCTGTGATCTTAGGCTTCCCATGGCTCCGCAATCACAACACCCAGTTCGATTGGGTCAACCATCACATAACTAATTGGAGCACCCATTGCCTTGCCAACTGCCTCCGCTCCGCCGTTCCATCAGTTTCTCCCAATCAGGAGCCTGCTCCTGATGGTATCGACCTCTCTAAGGTACCTCCATTTTACCATGATCTCTAGACTGTTTTTATTAAAAGCAAGGCAGGGGCTTCACCCCCGCATCGACCTTATGATTGCTCCATCGAGTTATTAAGCGGGGCCACCCTTCCTAAGGGACATTTATTCAACCTGTCAGGTCCCGAAAAACTCTCCATGGAGAAGTACATCCATGAATCTCTTTCCTCGGGCCACATTCGACCCTCCTCGTCCCCTGTTGGGGCTGGTTTTTTCTTTGTCCAAAAGAAGGATAAGACCCTACGACCATTCATCGATTATCGAGAATTAAATCAGATCGCTGTTAAGAATAAATATTCTTTGCCTCTCATCAGCTCCGCCTTGGACTCCGTTCAGGAAGCGCGTGTGTTCTCTAAACTAGACCTTCGTAACACCTACCACCTAGTCCGTATGAAGGAGGGGGACGAATGGAAAACTGCTTTCAACACTCCCCTTTGGCATTTTGAGTACCTGGTGATGCCCTTTGGGCTCAACAGTGCCCCTGCAGTCTTCCAACACCTAGTTAATGACGTCCTCCGAGACTTCCTTAAACCCTTGTGTGGGGTTCATATTGTTGTTACTCAGCCAGTGTTCGAGGGTCTGGTGGACCCGTTGCATGTTGTTGTTTTTAATGCCTCACAATCAAACACTTTGATGTTAAAATACTCAACAGATGTTTACCTGATCCAATTACAAGCAGTATATTTGGTCAATATTTGCCCTTTACCTTTGTTAGATCACATTCATAACTCATTATTTAAAACGTGATAAAGAAAATCAATTAAAATCAAGATATGAGTGGAAACAAATTTTCAAGCGAAGCAAGAGTTTTCAAAACTAATGACTTGTTTTTCATTATTGTTCCCACCATGGTCAGCTTCCTCTTTAGGAGCTCCTGTCCCAGCTTGTGCGAGGTAAAATAGTTGTTGCATGTGATATTTTGTCCACTGAGTCCCTGGGACATATCCAGGACAACTCTCATTCCTTGGTTTTTCTCAGGGGCTCCTCCATCAGGTTTCCCTATGTAGACTTGTAAATTCCAAGCATATGAGGAAGTGGCATCGCTGGCAGCCAAGATCTTTATACCATACTTTGCAGGTTTAGATGGTATATACTGCCGAAAGGGGCAGCGGCCCCTAAATGGCATCAGCTGTTCATCAATGGTGGCATTTGGCCCAGGGTTTTACACTGTCAGACTTTGAATTTTCAGAAATGTGATCTTCTATTTCTGAAAATTCCTCTTCTGAATTCTCTCCCTCTACATCATCATCAAAAACTGCTCTCTCTTCTAAAATCAATTCCAGGCCCTCTTCGCAGTGTCTTTTGGACATTTTGATCAGTTGAGATACGAAACCACGCTGGCAAAGCTATATTTATAGTGTCCCACCTCCAATTTGTAGCAGATAAAGAGTGAGAAATGAAAGATTCCCGCAAGAAAGTCAAATGGTCAGATGTGCGGGAGAAGAGCAAGAGAAGAACGAGAGCAAATAGAGTTGATGCTAGTTTTTTTCAACAATGTTGTAACCTTGTGCGGAACCGCAGGTCCAGAAACACAGAACTCACACTATATGTAATAGAAATGTGTTGGGGGGGTATACGGTGTGTGGTCATTAAAAATGTATTCTGATATATGTTCTTTACAGAAAATGAGCCAAGGCCAGTGGGTCTGAGTTTGAAGAATTAATTAATTGTATCATTTTTCTTTTAATAAAAAATGAAAACGGGTCCCACAGACCCGAACACCATATAGGGGTTTATAGGTTTGTTTTCGTCTATCTTAACAATATTCTCCTTTATTCACACAATCACGATCTCCACACCCACCATGTTCGTCAAGTCTTCGAACGTATTCTCGAAAACCAGCTCTTTGTAAAGGCCGAAAAATTTGAATTTCATGTATCTACTGTTTTGTTTCTTGGGTTCCTTATTGAGGCTGGCAACATTCGCACCGACCCAGCCAAGGTTTCCGCTGTCGCCAACTGGGTACCTCCCGATTCATGCAAACATTTACAACGCTTTCTTGGATTTTGTCAATTTTTATCGTAGATTTATACGAAACTACAGTACTCTCGCCGCCCCTCTCACTCAACTTACATCCGTTAATAAACCTTTTAATTGGAGCCCGGAAGCCCAGGCCGCTTTTGATGAACTCAAAGGGATGTTTATCTCAGCCCCCATCCTCATCCAACCGGTCCCCCAACTTCAGTTTATCGTAGAGGTTGATGCCTCCGATACCGGAGTTGGAGCCGTTCTCTCCCAACGTGAGGTTTCTTCAGGGAAACTAAAATCCTGCGCCTTCTTTTCACGTAAGCTATCATCAGCTGAACGTAACTACGACGTTGGAAACCGCGAACTCCGTGCCATAAAATTAGCTCTGGAGGAATGGCGTCATTGGTTCGAGGGGGCTGAGCAACCGTTCATAGTTTGGACGGACCATAAAAATCTTGCTTACCTCTGTTCTGCTAAACGCTTAAACTCCCGTCAGGCCCGCTGGTGCCCTTTTTTGAATCGATTTTCCTTCATCATTACTTATCGACCCGGTAGTACGAACGTCAAACCCGATGCTTTATCTCGCATTTACAGAAATCACGACCTTGAAGAGGCTGCTCCCATTATTCCGCCCACCTGCGTTGTCGGTAATCTTACATGGGATATCGAAACGCGGGTCCTGCAGGCTCAGGATGAGGAACGCGATCATCCTCCTCCCCCCGCTAACACTCTATACGTGCCTTCTCTCTCTGCGTTCGGATGTTCTGGTTTGGGGGCATACATCTTGTCTTTCTTGTCATGGGGGTGTCCAATCTCATTAAGCGCAGGTTTTTCTGGCCGACCCTAGAACGGGATGTCAGGGAGTTTGTCGACGCTTGTAATATTTGCGCTAGATCCAAATCTTCCAATTCACCTACTGTTTACTTCTGCCCATCGCTACTTGCCCTTGGTCTAATATTGCCCTAGATTTAATCACTGCGTTACCTCCGTCTCAAGGTAACACCGTCATCCTCACCATCGTTGATCGTTTTCCTAAGGCTGTTCAGTTCATTCCATTGCCTAAACTCCCCACTGCCGCTGAAATGGTGGACATCCTAGTTCATCAGGTTTTCAGAAACCACGGGATCCCCAAGAACATTGTTTCAGACCGGGGACCCCAATTCGTGTCCCAGGTCTGGAGAACCTTTTGCTCCGCCTTAGGAGCTACCGTTAGTCTCACCTCTGGTTATCACCCCCAGTCTAATGGCCAAGCGGAGCGTGCTAATCAGCAGCTGGAAGCTGCCCTTCGTTGTCTGGCTGCTCAGAATCCTTCCAACTGGTCCAAGTTCCTTGTATGGATTGAGTACGCACACAATAACCATCCCTCCTCTGCCACCAGTTTGTCACTCTTTGAAATTTCCCCTAATTATTCTCCTCCGCTGTTCCCCTTACAGGAGCTAGATTTGGCCGTTCCCTCAGTGCAGGATCACCTGCAACGCATGGTGCGCAGAAGAGCGGCTAAGGCCGCTCTTCTGCGCACACGGGAGAGTAACTGTTGCTTGGCTAACCTTCGCAGAAGAGCGACCCCGGACTACCAACCAGGGCAAAAAGTCTGGCTTTCATCCAAGAACATACCCCTCCAGGTCGCCTCACGCAAGCTTGCACCCCGTTTCATTGGCCCTTACATCATTGACAAAAACATCAATCCCATCTGTGTTAGACTACGGCTCCCGGCTGCTTTAAAGATTCATCCCATGTTTCCCAAATCAAGCCCTTTCAGAAAAGCCCCTTATGCCCACCGTCTGCTTCCCCACCACCCGCCTGGGTCATCAACGGCGCGCCTGCCTTACGGTCAGTCGGGTTCTGGACATTCACCGCCGGGGCCGCGGTCACCAGTACCTGGTGGACTGGGAGGGTTACGGTCCGGAGGAGCACTCGTGGATCTCCTGCTCCATGATCCTGGACCATTCCCTCCTAGACGACTTTTTCAGGGCCCACCCTGAACGCCGTCCTGAACCGCCTGGAGGCAGTCGTTGAGGGGGGGTACTGTCACGGTGCCTGTCAGTTCACCTCCCCCTCCTACAGCTCTCACCACCTTGCTGATTGGAACCAGCTGACCCTCATCTACTCATCATCCTGCCGGTCTTCATATGGGAGCTCCTCACCAGAATCCAGCGCCAGTTTGTTATACTCACTGCGGTGCTTACGCCTGGCCTTTTAGCTTCAGCTAATTTTTCATCTTCTTGTTACTTGCCAAGTTTTGTGCTTGTCTTCAGGTTCCTTCCTTTGGTCACGCTGGTTCTCCACTCCATGCTGGTCCTGCCGTCCTCGGCGCCCACGCCTCACATCAAGCTGGTTCCGCCGTCCTTGGGGCCCATGCCTCGCTCCAAACTGATTCCGCCGTCCACGGCGTCCACGCCTTGCTTCAAGCTGGTCCCAACGTCCTCGGCGTCCATGCCTCACCTCAAGCTGGTCTCACTGTTCTCAGCGCCTAAGCCTCGCTCTCTCTGGCTCCACGGTGCAACGCTTCCTTGCGTCACCTCCCCATCTCCTGCATCAACTCAAAAGGATCCATTCAAAGTCATCCTTGTTGTGAGTTTCTTCCGGGTTTCAGCGTCTGGGTCTGCTATGTCTACGACGGCATGACACCCATGTATCACCTTGAACTTGAAAATTGCGTTTTTGAGTATTTATTTATTCTAATTGCTTTGAAACTGGAGCAGATAAAAATTACAGTTTTATAAATTGTAGCTATGATGTAGGTGCTACAAAATATTCCGCTGCATTCAGAGAAATAAAACCGATCTTTGTTTTTCCTGTCCTAACTGGTCCTAACCATTTTTGTTGCATCGTTGATGTTATGTTGGGGTTGCAGGGGGCTGTAACCTAGCAGGAGAGAGAGTAAAACAAACAAACAAACAAACAACTATAAGGCAAATTTCTAATTGACTACTGCCACTAAAATTAACAATTTTTTTATTGTGGCTAAAAACTGCATAATCATAAATAAAAGACCACTGGGAACACTTTTAAAAAAGATCAAAAGAAGATCGGAACTTTAACATTATAGTAGCTTTTTACCCTTGATTCTAAAACAAGTGACAGTTTGCATAAAAATAATGTGAATTTTTTCAATCTGCTTTGATAAAGGCATTAATAACAGTAACATCAAATATTCCAAGTCAAATAGACTTATTTGGGGAAGGATGATCAAAAGCTGTCTGGAAAAAAATCATTGCACACTTTCACTGTGTAAAATTGTTTCTGTAATGAAGCACGGCACTGATAGTTTCATATGTGTTAGACTGAAGGTAAAATACTGGCTTATGTAATTAAGACAGTGTAGACAATTGTTTTGAAATGGCAAATTTAAATGACAATAGAAAAACATAAATGTTAATTCGTCATTTCAATTTCATGTTTTGCAATGCTTATATGAACACCTACTAAACGGAAGAACTATCAGGAAAAAAAGTGAGGAAACTCTGAATGGGTTTCAAAATTGATCTAAAATAGAACTATAAAATAGACAAATGATTGGGTAATAAAAAGATTAATATATATTTGAAATGTGCAATAGTAAACTTGAATAAAAACTAAAAAAGATGATGCTTAAAATACCGTATTTGGGAAAACAGGACAGTAAATTAATAAAAGAATGTCAATAAAAAAAAAATGTATTCACGACTTTTTTCTTCATTTACCTTTAGTGTATGCTGGAAGAGCACTGCGCGAGCATTTATGCATCAAAGCAGAGATGTCATGAGTTAGCTCTGACGGTTTCACTGTTGGCTTTAGGCTGTGCTGATTCATATCTCAAACGATGCACAGTCAAGTGATTTGTTAACGGTA
Organism: Oryzias sinensis; assembly: GCA_037389245.1. Classification (NCBI taxonomy): domain Eukaryota; kingdom Metazoa; phylum Chordata; class Actinopteri; order Beloniformes; family Adrianichthyidae; genus Oryzias; species Oryzias sinensis. Next base: position 9,157 of record JAUDJI010000179.1, on the reverse strand, counting down.
GCAGGATGTGAATGACGTGAAAGAAATCAATTGGAATCTGGAATCACTGGGGGGTGTGTCACCACAAGACGTTTGGTAATCTTATCACAGTTTGAGCTGCTTTGTTTCCTTCTAGGATTTCCTGCTAAGATTCACAGTGCAGTCATTTTTGAAAGGATACCTGGCCAGAGATGTCAGTGCAAAGCAGGGCAACAGGAAAACAATTGACTGAGAAAAATGGAACGTAATCCGAGATAATCTGCATACAAAAGTCATGTGTTCTTGTTTTCATTAAGGATTTAGCTTCTCTGCTCTGTATAAAACATATGCGATTAACTGTATTTTCAGGAGTATAGATTACACTGATAATATATCTCTCTGTAACCCAGTTTGATTAGTTTCTTTAAGTCCGAAGAAGGAAAAAATAGAAAAAAGGATAATAATGTCTTGATGCAAATAAGAAAAATGTCATAAAGCTCTAGAGGAGAACAATCAGATTGTCCTCCACGTTTGTTTTGGACGGCGCTTCTTCAGCTGTGTTGATGTCAGTTATAAATACTGAAACTTTCATCGCCCTCTAGCCGTTGTTTCCCACTAACAGTGCTGAAGGGGACCTAGTTTTTAGAGGAAAAATAAAAAATCTACAAGCCTATTTATATAAAAAAATTAATCCAGATAGAAGTCACTCCTGAGTATAAATTGTACCTCAACGATGCAAGAAAAGTGCAACTTATAAACTTATAAATGATAAAATACGGTACTTGGATAACGCTTTTGTCCTAAATTTGCTTTGTATCCTAGATGACTAAGTTTCCAGAAACTACCGGGTATGAAAACATCTATCGACCAGAGCAGGAGCAGCATTCCAGAACAATCCTCACCACAAAGGCGTCGGGTGGATCGAGCCCTCAAGTCAAGTCTGCCAGACTTTTCTATCCTCTGCTGGTGTTTGTCTGGGCTCTACTTTATTGATTTGAACTGATTGGAACCGCCATAAAAAAAGTCATTCACACTGTTGTATTCAAAGGCAATAACAAACTAATTGTCACTGTGGAGGGTGGCTCGAGAGCCGGTTGGACCCAGATGCAGAGGCGGAGGCATGAGGATCAGGGACTAGTGGGTTTAATTCACAAAAAACAAACAAAAGCGCTGCAGAGCAGGATGTCAGAACAAAACAAAACTTACATTGGCGTGGCGTGGAGCATGGGACAAGAGTGTGGCATGGAACATGGAACTTTACAGCATGACATGAACACCAAGACAGGAATAATGGACCAACCCGGAAGGCAGAGACAAGACTTATATACAGACAGGGCAGACAAGACACAGGTGAACACGATCAGGGCAGATGGGGACCAAAGGAAGTAAAACTCAAGAAACAAGACAAGACAGGAAACCTTTCAAAATAAAACAGGAAACAGACCTTACCATGACAGAACAAGACAGAAAGCAAAAACCAATACAAAAGAAACTCAAACCATGACACTAATATTTCCTATATCCATTCATTTGATTGTAACAATACAACCATGAAATAGTTTTTAGGGTGTAGTGGTTATGTGTGTGTTTGTGTGTGTGTGCGTGTGTACGTGTGTGTGTGTGTGTTTATAAGATTTGTCATATGATGCAAAGTGAATGATGAATACAGACCATGGGAAATATTTGTTTTTAAATGGTATCATTAGTTAGACATTCATTCCATTTTATGCAATTAATTTAGGAAAATGATTTGAATTTTATTTGAATATTTACTGTTCTTTTTGGTGTGTATATACAGTAAGTTTTTCTCCTTTGTCTCAGTAGTTTGTTGTTTATTTTGATGTAATCTCTGGCATATTTTGTTTTAGAGTAAAATGCTAATTGGGTAATTTGCCTCCGACTAAGGTATTTTCCCACTGGATGTCAGCTGTTGTGGGTCACACTTAACATCCATTATGGTTACAAAACCAAAAGCAATAAATAGCAACAGACACACATCGGGTTTCAGTGGTTCCTGATTACAGCATCGCTTTAGTGTACAGTTTCATTGATGGCACAGAACCACAGAACAATGACACCATTGTGGACTTGAGGAGGGTGTATTACTAAGGGAGGAAACCGAAAATCAGACAAACAAAGAAGCATCTGGAAGGTTACACAACTAGACTTTTGCTAAAGCATTAATAAAAATAACTGTGACCATTCTTGTGGTCGTTTCATGTTTAAATAAAATCTAAATAGACTGATGTCTACTTTGGAATTTTTTCAGTTTTCAATCAATGTCTTATTTAATGCGGATAGTAAATGTATGGAATCAGAGGTAACAACTAATATATTTTTAAATGTGTCATTACCATGGTTTGAAAAAACACCACACAATTTACAAAGTCGACAAATAATTGTTGGAATTTTCTAAATGCTTCACATAGTTTGTGTTTCTCGCACAAATAACACATTAGCAGCATTTCTAAACAAATGAGGTGGACAAAAAGCTTTACTGGAATTGTTGACCAATATTTAAGCTGTATTTGCAATGAATACTCTGTTGGAAAGTACCTGAGATTAAATATAATTTCCAGCTGTCAACAACTATTTTTTCTGTGAGTCTGATACTTCCCAAAGTTGTGTAACTGATTTTAATTAAATGTTTTTGTGTGTGCGTGTGTGTCAAATTACTCAGACTTTTACAAAAGAAGGTGGTGTTTGCGTGTGTGTCCTAATCCAAGATAAACGGTCAGTTCGAACATTTGAAAAAGTTTAACAAATCACTTCTGCTCTTCATCCCATAAAAACTGAAATAACAGTGAAATAAATAAATAATACTCCCAAACTTTTTTTCGTCCTGTCAATATCTTAGAAGAAGCTGAGATACATAAATTAAAAATGAAAAAAGACCTAAACCTCCTGGAACAGACTTGAATAACTCAATCATGACTTATTCTCAAAGGATCTTTCATTTAAGCCATGTGAGAAAAAACTCACCTGACTGTTAATGACTCAATCTGGAAGAAAATACTCGTCTAGTTATAATGTCACTTTCTTTGTCAGGTGACTAATACATCATTTCCCATCTGAACAGACAGATTGTTATAATTATTATAGTTTGTCTATGTTTTTCTGTTTTATAGCAATTTAAATGTGTTTTTTAAACATATTTATTCTTTTTCCACAAAATAATCATATTGTTTTCTAAAAGAAAATAAAAAATATTGGCTTTTCAGCAGCAGGTTTACCTTCAGAATGCAAATTGGATCCGCACATTCCTCTTAAGTAAACTCTACATTCTTTTCAAATCTTAATGAGTCTTTAGAAATACTTAAAAAATGCAAAACATTGAAAAAAAAACCTTTAGGGAAACACGTCCATTTGTTGGATAATATATAATAGAAACCTGTAAATAAAAGGGTGTCCCATGTATTTACAGGTTCACATTGTACTTGGCATTGCGCTGGTTTCAGACTCATTCAAGTCTTTTTTGTCTCATTTGTCAAAATCTCTATGAAAAACTGTCACTGAAAATTAATTTAAAAAAAATTAACTAAAAATTAAATTAATTTTGTTGAATGCAGCAGACAAGATTTTGAAGGTCAACTAGAATAACTGGCCAAAACCAATAGTTTTTTCTGCTACTGTTATATCAGATCAAAGTTTGAGAGAAGAAAAGAAACCAAACCTCTTTCATAACAAAAAAGCTCACCTGAGAGAGGTGAACGGACCCCACCCCTCTAATTAAATTACAAAATGCCTTTATTTTCAACGAGCAACCTACACTTAAATGTCATCAATGAATCATTCACCAATTCAAGAAGGCGTGTAACTCATTCTTCAACTTGAGAAAACTTTGGAATTTTCCAAGCAGCAAAAAAGACTTCAACAATTTAAAAAATGTTTTAAAAAAACACCTACATGCAGAGTAGCCTGGGAGTTTTCCTTGTTACCCTCTCAAAACCTCCCATTCTCTAAGTGGAAGCTAAATGGAACCAGTTTTTCCTTTTTACACTGTTATTTACTTTAGCTTGGATTGAAACTCGAACACACCTAAAGCTTTCAGCCAGATGCTCCACTCACCCGCTCCTTTTTTCTGTCCCTGTTGCATCAGCCCAGAAGAACATACTAAGGCAAATTTGGCTACTGTTTTCCTTTTTTTCCTATTTAAAAATTTTTTTGTGACAAAATGACTTTAAAATCCCAGAAAAAAATTGTTGGGTTCTCTAGGGTTAAAAAGAACAACCTTAAATTGTTTTTTAGAAGGAAAGATCGGAGAGCAGGTATCCAAAAAACTGCTTCCGTGGTTGGGGGATATTGGAAACCTTAAAATGACCTTAACGGGATCAGATCCAAGTTTAGACACACAAGAAAAGCCTTCAGAGAAGAAGGGAGATAGACGAATTTTATATTATATAACTATAAGAACTATGAAATATTCCTTAGGAATTGTAATATATCATATGGATATGGCTCTTACTTCTTGTCATAATCGCTCACGCTCTCTGTAAATGGCTGACCCAGAGACATGAGATTTTTTTTATCCTGTGGTGAAATGACAACAAAGATTCCCGAAAAGGTTTCAGTCAATCAAGAAATATTTTTCAAAGACTGCTGTACCTTCTCTAGCTGCCTGCTTAACTTTTGTGCTACTCTATGGGGTCCAGATGACCCGATCCTTCCATTGACGTGTTCTCCCTACCATGACAAAGGGGGATAAAGGTGGAGAGGATTTCATGTAATCTATGGACACCAGTGAAGATCACAAATCATTGAAGAAAAAGGTTTAGCGCACTGTCTTTTGGGGTCTAGATGACCCCACTCCCAACATTAAGTGCCTACAATCGCACAAGGGTTAAGAGTTCAAACAACAGGCAGACACGCTTTCTAAGTCATCTCTTTGTCTCAAAAAGCTTTAAGTGCTGTTTGTCTCAGAAACTCATTAAACTCATTAAACTCATTAAACTCATTAAAGGTGTTCAGTGAAAGTTTCATTCAACGGGTGTGATATCTTGGAAAGTATCATCTCAAGAAAGTACAAAGCTTTTTAACTGGTAGGAACTTTTAAGAGAGGTTTGCAGAAGTCCCACACCAGGAACACCACGGAAAAGAAAAATGAGTGCATACATTTTTGCACACTTTTAGGAATGTAGAAGCTTTTTGTTCTGTTTTGAAGCACATGTTCAAATAAAAGATTTGAATACGTAAACTGTAGCCCACACATAATCCATAGCAGCATCCAAAAATTACACACAAGGTTACCAAATGTTGTCTCTGTAATTGTTTATGTGACAAGGTTTTCTTTTAGAAAAAAAAAAATATAAAATAAAAATGAATGAAATAACAGTTTAAAAAATAAAATATTTTAAGTAATTTTAAAGTTACAAAAATATGTGTTTATAAACATTTTTTTTATTTATCTTTGAGGTTAAAGGGAATTTTTAATTCCACACCCCCGTTAAATCAATGCCTCATCTATGGTCACTTGATCACCTTTTAGGTGCAACAAAAGCAGAAACGTCAGGCCCTCTAACAGGATGGCCGAGCAGGTATATAAGGAGGATAAGGCTCCCTGAGCAGACAGAGAGGTGGCTCTTGTGTTTCCAAAGGTGAGATTCACCTGCCTTTCACAGATCAGATACTGCTGGCCAAAATTTCTCTTCTGAATAGTATTCTGTTTTTGAGCTTTTGATCACTTTGATATCACTAGCTTGAAGAAATTATTATTTTTTAACATTTTATTCACCATTATTTTAGATGAACTGCTATCGTGAAAGGTAGTTATGTGTGCGTCCTTGTGCCCGGTGCTTCAGCAACAATTGGTTTGTATTCAGATTACTGTTCCTCCTTAAAGCATGTTTTGTGTCACTTTATGGGTTCGATTAGACAAATATTCCTCTTTACAGCCTGGTGCTTTTCATTTACTGCCTGCAGTGAGTAATCATTTAGTCAAAGTCACAGTGATCAGTTTTTTCTCTCCTTTCCAGTCACTAAAGCCTCTTTGTTTTTTCAGATGACAGCACCTGGGCGACGATAGCTGCTCCCTTCTGCAACGGGACCCGTCAGTCACCCATCAACATCGTCTCAGCAAATGCAACAGCAGACGCCAAGCTGATCGCCTTCACTTCACAACCGCAGCAACACCTCGGCACCGGACAGATTGAAACACAGGAGACACAGGTGCTTAGTGATGCTTTAGGATTAGAAACATTTCATAAAGGTCAATGCATGTTAAAGCACGCTTCACCTGCCACTGCATTTTTGTAAATATCTTGCCACAGAGCAGCACATGTTGCCGCTAAATCACATTTAGTAAATTTGGATGGATAATTTTCCATTTAAGTGTTCTAACTTTGGCTTTGTTTTTGTTAACTCAGTCAAAGTCACACTTATGATGGAGCCAAGATTTCAGAGGAGACCTGTCTGAGACTATGACAGCCTGCAGTTCCACCTGCACTGGGGCAATGGCAGCACTACCCCCGGCTCAGAACACACCGTGGATGGTAGACGTTACCCCATGGAGGTGATTAGCTTAAAAAGCTGAATGTAAAACTAATAAACATGAGAAAATTGTTGAATTTATTTGAAATCAAACAGATTGATTCAACTAAGTCCAAAAACATTAAGGATTTTTTTCCATATCTTAATTCAATAAGACGTTTCGTACTAAAACACTTTTTTTCTTTGTCTAGCTACACATTGTGAACAGTAAGGCATCCTATAAAAAGAACACAACACTGGCTGTTGGCGACTCTACAGGTCTTGCCGCTCTTGGATTCTTCATCGATGTGAGAAAACTTACATTTCTCACTTTTTTTTCATTTGCGCCAAATCATCAGACATTAAACTAAACTAAATGTCATCTTTTCCCAGGTGATGTCTGGTACAAACACTGCTCTCACAGCTGGAATACACTGACCTCCTCTATTTGAAAACATCCCAGAGAAGAGTGAAGATGAGGACTTTGATGAAGTTAGTCTCCGACTGTTGGTTGAGGATGGTCTCGTCAATGTGTTTTTTATTTGTCTTCAGATACTTCTGTTTCGATGGCTGCTGGAATTTCTTTGGACGATCTTCTGGTTGGGGTGGATCGCACAAAGTACACGCTACTCCTGCTCCCTTGACAACTCCTGCCTGCACCCAGGTCAGGCTTGGACCTGCGGTTCATGATCCCATCATGGTCAGCAAAGATCTGGTAGGTTATTTTGTTTATTTTTTTTAATTTCGCCTAAATAAAGCATTTTTGGCTTTTTCCATATGTTGACTCTATGGGCTTCGTTCTGCAGATTGACCTCTTTGGCGCCAACAGTTCAAGCCCAACAGCACATCCTCTTCATGACTTAACGTCTACCGTAGCATCCGTGAAGTCAGCCCGTCAGGACACAGCCCACCTCGTCCGCCACACAGCACACTTTGAGTCTGATGCCTCTCATCCTGCTACTAGGAATGTTTTGGGGATAAAAGGAAATGTTGTTTTTCCACAAAAAAAGCCATATTAATTATCATGTTTTCCTCTTTACCCTAACAAATCTTTAAAGATTAAGTTTGGTGACGTTTGTTTTCCCCAATGCCTCTTTCCATTGCCTTGATGCAGTCATTCGTTTTAAACACACAGGACAGGGACTAATGTGCAAATCTAATATCTGTTAAACCAATTCAGACATCCTGGTGCTTCTAAAAGGATGTCAAAGTTTATGCTTCTGTGTCATTTCTGCAGTGTTACAGAGCTGATATGCACTATTTGAAGCATGCACCATTTATCGTCTATCTATACTCTTATGCACAAATGCATCGTGTTTGTTCAGTTATTTTTTTATTTTCATTTGAGCAGATGTATCTGCAGTTACAAATACTCTGAGCTGTTGGTGTAATGAAGGATTTGTGTATTTCTTAATTCAGATGAACATGTTGTTTATCATTGAACAAGCACTTTGTTCAGACTGTACACGAGTGCTGCAATGTGGACTATCATAAGCTCAGTAAATATTTATTTGAGTCACAGTTTTTGTCTTTTCTTGCATGGGGAGGGGGGGATTCAGAGACTGCAGAAGTCTCAAGCGAATGTGGGGACAAATGATCTTTTCAAATCTATAAAATGCACCAAAACAGCTTGCACGATAACTTTAGGAAGCCACCACAGTCGCTTGTTTCAAGTCAAATAAAAAAGCCTTTCTACCTGTGAAGTTGCCTTTGTCCTTCCAAATAAACGGTTCTATTTAAAGCTCATGCATAAAGAGAGCCTTTAAGAAAACCTCACTGACTAACTACCGAAAGACAAGTAATAATATTGCATAGCTTTACCTAGAGAGTAACTCCTTCAAACAAGTCTGAAATTCTTTTTCTGCTCTGAAAGACTTTTGTTTTGTTAGTCTTTGAGTCAAAAAAGAAAAATCAGAAAAAAAATATGGACTTTTTTATTTTTAGGTCAACAGTTTTATACAACACCGGCATTTAAAGCTCAAACAATTTTTGTGCTGTAGATATCCAGCAAGAGGAAGGTGTCTTGTAGACTTATCACTAATGGGATCTGGGCAGAGGTTCACAGTGCTGTCAGTGAGGAATGATAAGCATTCATGTTGTAAAAAAAGAGTCACAAGTGTGAGACTTGAAAAACATGCATGCAAAGCCTTGGGGACTGAGAGGTTTGAAGATAAACCCTTTGAAAAGAATGACAAGTGAAACAAAACCACTTAATCAAGATCAATTACTGTTCTTGTATTACTATATGTTACTTATATTACACAAACCTGAAAATGTTCACAAAAAGGGACCCCATAAATCTTCAAATATGAACACCTAATTTTCTCCAGTTTTAAGCAGGACATGATATCCTGTATTCACTGTAAATGAGATGGAGGACAGGTATCTTTCCATTTAAGCAGTATACTCCAGTGCCAGGAGTTATGCAAAGCCTATACAGTGTTTTTTGGCAGTACCTGAAACAGCTTGGTCCTCCACAACCCCAAAAATGGCTTGTCAGGGTTCTGACTTTTTCCTTAATAAAGAGAAGAACCACACAGGAGATGAGAACTTTTGCTAGACTTCTGCAGAAGGAGAATCGGTCTGTGACAGCGCGAACTGTCACAGAGGACTTCTGCCTTCTCAGTGTATCCAGTCTGGTTTTATTGGTGGCCAGGGTTGATAACATAAAAGTAGGTCATTCAATCAAGCAGTACAGAAACATCATATTCATGTATAATCAGAACTTTTCAGG
>JAUDJI010000178.1:0-21756 GCA_037389245.1 Oryzias sinensis | reverse complement strand
TGCCGGCCTCAGCAGCATGTCTGCATGTCACCAACGAAAACAAACAATATCCAAACTTTTACGAAGATTGGATTTGCATATTGTGCATATAAAAGGAATTTTTTTTGCCAAATATTGCTGGCTCATTAGACAAAATAGGTGTTAGTGTGTTAGCCAGGGGGTGGTACTAGCAGTGTAGACTCTTCCTGAAAGGGGCTGTTCCTCGCTGGTCTGAATCAGCTCGTGAGAACCCACTCATTCTTGTGGATGGGAGAGGCGGGTGCTCAGAGCTCAGGTTCAATCAGTCATCTTCTAAACCCATTTTGTCCCTCTTTCGGAGTAACTGGGCTGCCGGAGCCTATCCTGGCCACCCGTGGGCGAAGGCAGGGGACATTCTGGACAGGTCACCAGTCTGTCGTACAGACCTCAGGTTTTTAGACGAATACTCAGAAATGAATGAATGGATCAAAATACTGTTTTGGGGTTTCTTTTTGTGAGGAATTAACATTATAATACACTTTAAAGATCAAAATTTTATTTTTCATGGTATTGGGTGAAGAAAAGATTTTCTGCTCTTACTAGGATTTGGTCAGGGAGCAATGAGCCTGAGTGTTGACCGTTGAAGATCCCTAAAGGCCCGTAAACACCGGGACGAATTTCGCCGGCGATTTTCGCCGACGTTTAACGCCTCGTGACTAAACAAAGGACACCAATATGAGTGTGCACACGGACGCGAAAAAATGCCACGCGTCAAAGCGTCAAAAAAAAACCGCCTCGGGTTCGTTTTTTTTTTTGACGCGTCGCATCGAAATCTATTCAACCAATGAGAATGGCGCTTTTGCACACGTGTCTGGAGCTTCTGAAGTTACAGTAAAACACAACTTGGGGGCGCTCAAACACAAAATTGCCTTGCTGAGCACACATACCAGTGAAGAAGATAGACGCCAAGTAGCGTTACACTGCCGCGAAGAAATAATGACGGACATTCTAAAATATCCCTGAACCAAGCATCAGTTGGAGCTACTGGTGCTTGAAATGATCATGTTTTCTTTGTTTGATTCTGACAATCGCGTAAATACTTGCTCTCTTCTTCTGAGTGAAAAGCGACTTTAAGAAGCATAAAGTTGCGCGGCGCCACCTTGTGTACAGGAGTATTTCTGTTTTACATTAAGCGCCATCTAACGTCAGGGAATGAAATTGCATGTTCACTCGGCTCATCGTCAGCGAAAATCGCCTGGGCGTGAACACAAAAAACGTGGCGAAAAACGCTGGCGAATAATGTTTGTTGTTTGTTGTCTTTACAGATAATTCTCTGACTGAAATTTTAGGACATTTAATCAGTGACATGAGTAATTCAAGCAGAAAAGACATTTACAAGTAAGCTTTTATTTGTCAAAAAAAATTGTACCATAAAGTAGCTGAAAGCTTATATTACAGTTGTTCTAACAATCTTTCTATTCTGTATTTCATCTAGAGTCACAAAGAACATAGAGACCCTTTTGGAGAGCATAAGCGTGAACAAAACTACAACATATTCTGGCGAGAATTATGTCGTGATGTTGTACAAGCACACCAATCCCTTCAATGGGGCGGTATTTTATGCCAATGAGACTCAGGTAAATGATTTTTGACTATGACTATGTTCACATAAGATCTACCACCCACTAGTTTTCCAGGTACCTCTGCCGTACTTGCTGCTTGCTGCTTAGCAGGAAAAAAGATGATGGATTCTGGTTGACTGATCATGCCTGATCCAGGTGATCAGCAGTAAGTGGGACAGAAATAGCTGGAAAAATTTAGTGGAGGGCAGAATTCAATGCACAGTAAATAATCAGTTTTCTGAATTTAAGACATTAGCAAACCTTTAATACAGTTGCTCTTCTCTTATAAATTCAGAGTTGCTCTAGGTTTTTTAATGCAAATGCACTCTTTAAAAAGCCAATGTGAAACATAGAAAAAGCTACAACATAGAATAAAAATGACAACTTTCAATAAACTGCACTACTTAAGAAAACAAAAATTGTAATCCAGTAATTTATCTTCTGATGTCTGTGAGTTTGTGTGTATTTGTGTGTTAAGTTGCGTGGCAGTTTTTCTGAGCTGTACTGTAGAACTGTAAACTGCCGTCCGTATTTTTATATTGTAATCTCACATTAAAGTATGACATGTTTAATTTTCTGTTTCTTTTACTCACAGGCAGACTCTGATAAACCTGTCTACAATCCTACAATAACTGTTCAACTGCCGGGAGAGTTAAATCTTAGCAAGACGGAGGACATGATTGTATTCATCAATCTCAAACTTTCAGATTGGGTCAGAAATTACAGTTTTTGGACTATCAGTATTAACATACTAGTCAGAAAGGAGTACATCAAATATTTTTATTTTGTAATATTCCCATTACCCAAAGCCATCCTTCTTCAAGTTATCAGCATTTTCTGTCAAGGGCAGCATGCAAAAACAGCTACCTCTGCATCTTGTTACCAATCGTTTTGTAATCATGCACCATTGCTATAGTGTTGTCTATTCCTGCTTTAAGCACTTCCCTGTACTCATGAACACTTCAAGGCTGTAGCAAAATAACTGGTAAAATTAAAGGAGGTCATAGCGTTAAAACATCTTTTCTTTTTAATCAAGCAAAATGTAGATACATTTTTTTCTAAATGATTTTCCAGGAAGCTATCCACAGCTGCACATTAGGGGAATGTGTATGGCATGCAGGGTATTTACATAAAACAAAGCCCCATCCTGCTTTCTGTTTTACATGTTCGTAATAACTTGATTATAGATTACAAGGCAAATCATGGTGTAAACTTTGCAGACTATTAATGCACAATGTTTTAATCACAGCATTGGAGAGACTAAATTTAAGCAGTAGCCAGAAAAATGATCTTTCTCACTTGTTTCTTGTGCTATAAAAAGGCTTGCACCGTGTCTAGTGTGAGCTAATTAATGCCCCTTATGTTTAGTCATTTCAAATTTGTTGAAAACCAAAGGCCACAACTGGAATTGCGGTATAAATTTCTTTGGACAGCTATAGTCTAGCTCAGGGGTGCTCAGACTTTTTCAGCATGCAAGCTACTTTTGAGATGCCAAGGTCCAAAAGATCTAAACCTACCTATATAGAGTATATATAAAACCACCCTTCTTAACCTCTGTGGGTGGATTTCTCACGCAAGCTCAGGTTCTCTACCAAAGGTCAGTTGAGTTTGAGGGTCCTGCGGAGTATCTTAGCTGTTGCCACTGCACTTTTCTGGAGTGAAATTGCTGAGGTCCTTCCAGGGATCTGCTGTTGCTACTCCTCCAGCTTGGGGGGTCACTACCCAAGTGCTCCAATTACCACAGGCACCACTGTCACCTTCAGTTTCTATACTTTCTCCAGTTCTTCTCTGAGTCTCTCTGAGGTATTTCTCCAGTTTCTCATTATAATAATAATAATAAATTTTATTTATAAGGCGCCTTTCTGGACACTCAAGGTCGCCGCACAGCATGTATACAGTATAAAAATACAATAAACAGTTAAAACAACAACAATTTAAATACATACACAATTAAATTAAATGTATCTAAAAACATGAAAGGTCACTGTTAAAGTGAATAGGCCATTTGGAAAAGATTAGTTTTTAGCTTTGATTTGAAATGTGGGAGTGTGTCAGTGTTGCGGAGGTCGGGGGGGAGTGAGTTCCAAAGCCGGTGAGCAGAGCAACTGAATGCCTGCCTCCCCATGGTGACAAGATGGGCGGAAGGGACTCATGTTCTTTCTTCTATATGTTGCCATCACTTGGTACTGCCACATCCACCACAACGGCTTTCCTGTGTTCTTTATCAACCACTACAATGTCTGGTTGGTATGCCATTGCCATTCTGTCAGTCTGTATCTGAAAGTCTCACGGAATCTTTCTGTGGTATTTACCATTTTGACCTTGTTTTTTTTCCCCAAGTCTGTACTCTGCACACATATTTTTTTATATTCTTATTCTAGCCACTTGGTTCCTCCGTTCCCAGTATGCTCCAGTATGCTTTTCCTATCAGCATGTATGTTTAATCCTGGATAGTGGTTTCCACGCTTACTAGTCTTCAGCCTTCTTCGGGGCGGCTGTGGTGCAGCGGTAGGGCGGTCGACCCATGATTGTAATATTGCAGGTTCGATTCCCGCCTTGCACGCCCATGAGTCGAAGTGTCCTTGGGCAAGACACTGAACCCCACCTTGTCTCTGGTGGTAGGCGGGCGCCTGTGTTTGGCAGCGGAGCGACCACCAGTGTGTGAATGTTTGAGTGAATGTGTGTGTGACTGGGTGAATGAGTCTGTGACTGTAAAGCGCTTTGTCCTTGTAGGAAGAAAGGCGCTATATAAGTATACGCCATTCTTCCTTTGGCTGTTGCTGCTTTACGCTGCTTTTTCTTGTTGCCTGTTCCAAGTTGTCATTTGCCAGTGTAATTCAAAATTACTTGTAACCATCCTCAAAGTCTGCTATTGTTCCTTCAGGGAGTAAGACCCCTTCTGTGTGGACTACTTTGCCTCCCTTTGTCACTATTCAACTGCATTTCTTAAGCCTGAATGTCAGTACTGTAGATCCTGGTGTTGTGGATCAGGGACGCAGTGTCACGATTGCTCTTAATGAATAGCTTGATTCATCCATGTAGAGGAGGTAATTGGTGGAGGCCCTGTTTCTGAGTCGGTACCCATACCTAGCCATGTTGATTTTTTGGCTGAGGGGGTTTAGACCTATGCAGAAAAGCAGTGGGGACAGAGCATCACTTGGGTATATGCCATATTTTAAGGACACTTGTGGCTAAAAGGGTGGTCTTCCACAGCTTCATGGAGTTTCCCATAAAGGCTCTTAGAGTCTTGTTGATATTGTACCGCTCCAAGCATTCAGTGATCCAGGTGTGTGACATTGAGTCATAGTCTTTCTTGTAATCAATCCAGACTGTGCACAGGTTGGTGTGTCTTGACCTGCAGTCTTGAGCAACAATTCTGTCAACCAGGAGTTGGTGTTTGGCTCCTCTGGAATCTCTACCAATGCCCTTCTGTGTGTTGCTTATGTGTGGCTTCATGTGCTCATTTATTTTTGTTGCAATGATGTCTGACATGAGCTTACATTTTGTGAAGAGACAGATTACTACACCCTTAAAGGGACCCTTCTGGGTCAGGATTTTTCACCCTTCCGTTAGCCATTTTTGGTGAGTCCCATCTCTTAGCAGATAGTTAATTTATGCTGCCAGGCAATCATGGAGTGAAGTGACTTTCCTTAGCCAGTAGGCATGTATCCTGTCCTGGCCTGGTGCTGCCTAGTTCTTCCTACCTGAGAGTTTCTTAAATTTCTGCCACTGTGACATGTAATCTTATTAAAGAAAAGTAATGTTTCATATAAGAAATCCTACAGATGGAGTTTCCTTGGCAAAGTAATGGAGAATAATAACAAAAAAGAACCATAAATACATGTAAATTATGTTTATCACCACATTACCTTCAGACAGTTGAGCTTTTAGCCCATCTAGTGTGATGGATTAAAAAGCGAAGGGTATTTCAGACATTTACAAAGGAATCTCTTAGACTGTGGTATAAAATTAATAATAATAACCTACAACTGTGCTTTGGTTTTAAAGTAGTATTAAAAATCCCTTACCATTTTTTTCTTTCATTGTAGAATGATAGCTTCCCTCGGTTGAATGAAAACAGACTGGTTGGCCTGAGTGTGAAAAACAGAAGCATCACTGGACTTAAGACACCTGTCAATATTACCATGAGTTACTCAGCAGGACTAAATGTAAGTACATCTTTGACTCTTCATAATTATTTTACCTGAATCAACTGCTGGGCGTCTTTGTACTCTAGCTTGTATGTCACTGTGCTGTTTCGGATGTCTTTTTTTGCTGCCGTTGACGAAAAGAATTTCCCCATCGTGGGATTAATAGTATCTTATCTATGTAACCAACTTGTCCCTTTTCCTCATAGAAAACCCAAGAACCTCAATGTGTGTTCCTCAACAATACAAGTCAAGGTCAGTCACCCAAAAGAGTATTTACTTGCTATAAATCCATGAAAACTGCTTGTTTCATCATTTAAAATGTTAAAATCATCAGTATTTGTGTGTTTTAATTGTATTTACTATATAAATGTGTTTTATCACCAGCATTTAGCACAGAGGGCTGCCAGACACAGTGGGAGTACGGTCAGCATGAGGTGATCTGCTCTTGTGATCATCTTACATACTTTGGCATTCTCATGGTAAGATTAGAATCTTTATTTTAAATCAATTAATACAATTTTGCTGTTTTATTGGATTATTTCATTTATTAGGGAAAAAAATTGCTAAACAAAACAAAAAAAAGGAAAAGTAGCTATATTTGCTACAAAAAGTGTTGATTATAGCTAGACTTGTTTAAAAAAACAACTTCAAGGTTGTGTGACAGTGTAAAGCACATTAAAAGATATAAATGAGGAACACATTTATATGAGGCCAAATTGTTGGGCAGGTGCTCTGATTTCAGAGATTATTTTTCTTTTAAAAATGTTCACTTTAGACTGTTACACAAAGAACTTTTGGTCAATCTGTTCACATGTTGAAAAGAAAGCATCAGGTGTTTTCATTTGCATATTTTTTGACAAATATTAGTAGACACCAATACATAAGCTATTCAGATCATGATTTTGAATTGCAAATTTAGATCACAGGGAAACACAACTTTCTTCTCTTTACCCAAGGTTTGATGATGATGACTTTATTTATCCCACGGTGGGGAAATTCACTTATCTGTGGCAGCAAAAACAACATTCAGAAATGAAATCTGGTACTCCAGTGAGAATGACATTATTCATCCTTGCTTGTTGTTCCACTTCGTCCAGTATTTTCTCCAGAATATCCACCAGGTTATCTTTTTACTTGTTTTGAGCTCGGAATCTTCAGAAGTCTTCCATTAGCTCCATGAGAAGAGTTAGCTTCGCCGTCACTTGCTCCATGAAAGGATACAATGCAGCTTGGATATCATCAAGAGTCTCTTTAAAGTCTTAATAGTCATGATTTTTCTTAGGGCCCATGGTCAGCTCTCTTTTTTTGGAGAAAATCTACTTTTAAGTCACTTGAAGATAGTTGTTTAGCCACCTTGAGTCACACGCGTCCATGCTGTAACCCGGAACCGGAAAGTAATTTTTGTCAGTGCATGAAACCCAAAGCAAAACAAACAAACATCTGTAAAGAACGCTAAGGTGTTGTGATTTATCCAGTTTTTACAGACATCAGACACATAAGATGGGAAGATAAAAAGCAAAATATAAGACTTGGCTGTCACCAAAGAGGGCTGTACAGTCAGAAATCCTGGAGGGAAGGCTGACTAAGGGCCAGTTTTTACAACGGGCAATAACCTTAATTGACGCAAAACATTAACACCAGGTCATTTGTAAAAATTTCAGCTAGTTATACCTTTTTCCCCCCGTTTGTTTGTTTATTTATTTATTTTTCTCTTTTTGCACTGATATGGAACATTATCCCACTTTCATTGTACTTCGTACGAAGTAACACTGTGCAATGACAATAAATATTGATCTTATTTTATATTCCTAATAGATTAGGTGTTTATTGTCACATCGCAAAGCCACTGAACAGCCTGACTTCCACTTGCTGGGGGTCTGACACAAAGATTGATCTGGTTACATTTGTAGCTCTGATGTCCACTATATGGATCAATATCAAAATGTACTTTCCCTGCAGGTATCTGCTTCCCTGTCCTCCACGGACCAGCAGATATTGTCACGCATTACTGAGATCGGCTGCGGTATTTCTCTTTTTTGTCTAGTGGTCACAGTTTTTATCTTCTACACAAGGAGGTACTGAAATCATTTTTGTTAGATATCCTACATCCAATAAGCTCCATTGTAAATGATCTTGTTGCCAAGCTTTCTTACTACCCATATATGGTTTTAATAACAATTGCTTTTCACATCTTCTCTGTTCAACAGGAAAGTCAAAGTTGATGATTCTAAAAAGATCCACATCAGCCTGGCGATCGCCTTGATCCTCCTCAACCTACATTTCCTTACCAGTGGGATGGTTGCAGAATCCTCCTCTTCAGGCCTTTGTCGTTACATGGCTCTTGCTCTCCACTACTCTCTGTTGGCTACCTTCTGCTGGATGGGCTTGGAGGGGTTCCACCTCTACCTTCTCATCATCAAAGTCTTCAACATTTACATCAATAGATACATGTTGAAAATCAGTGTGGTGGGATGGGGTGAGTGTCGTCAGTTGAATGGAGACACGTTTCATGTTGTTCGTTTCACTTGAAGAACCAGTTTTCTTGTTCGGTTTTTGTGTTTCAGGTGTTCCAGCGGTCATTGTGTTGCTTTTGCTGTCAATAAACACAGAATTTTATGGCAAATATACATTTGTGGACTCGTCAAACTCTACTAGTAGTACAATGTAAGAAAAACTCAAGAAAAAAGTTGAACATCTAACTGACTTTAAGTTTAAAGGAATACTGTTTTGTGTAATAATTTTATCATTCACTAGGATTTTGGAGGTCTATAAGTATTAACAGTTTTTTGCTAAGACACTTACACACACATACACATACATTTTTTGAAAGACTTGCTACCTAAAACTGCAATGTTTTCCACAGGTTTTCCTGGATAAAAGAAATAACTAATTTATGATGTTATAACTTATAAAGTTATAATAGTTTTCTTTGCTTTCTTTTTTGTAGATGCTACATAACCAATGAGAATGTAAAGTGGGTGACCACAGTGGGAGTGTTTGGTCTGATGTTCCTCTTTGTCATGGTCGTGTTTTTGCTTACAGTCAGAAATCTGATGCCAAACTGCAGTCAGAAAGAGGTAAGAGCCGCAAATTAGGCTATTATTTTCTATTCATGTTTAGAACACTAGCTTACTGAATGATGTTAAAGTTATTCAGCATCCGTGGAGGGGTGGCGGGCCTCTGATTGGAAGATTGCAGGTTCGAGTCCCGCCTTACGGTGTTGGGCAAGACACTGACTCCACATTGCCTCTGGAAAGTTGGCACCAGTTTTGCAGAGTCTGAATCTTTAGCTAAAGCTATTAGCGGCGTTAGCATGGAGGGACCATAGATCGGCATAAACCATGGGCATGTAAAAAAAATGACTTCATTCGGTCCTGCCTCTTTTCACCATATTTTGAATGTTCGATTTAGGGGGAGTTAACTCCAGCCAATATGGCTGTGCCCCTGAGCTGACAATTTAGGCTTTAAGTAGGAGACTGAAGAAGACAATGGGTGATGTCAGAGATGTTCCGTCCAACAATATATATGTCTATGGATTAGGTTCAGACCGGTTCAGAGTCAGACCATAAACTGCACGGCCGGTTCAAGAGGGTATTCCAGAAAGCAGGTTTAAACTAACCTGACTTTAACCCTGAACGCCAGAACTTGCTTACTCTGGGTATGTCGGTTCCAAAACACCGGATATGAGTTAGCATAATTACACTCGACTTGGTAACCCTGGGTTAATGCGCATGCACACCAATTACATAAAGACATTCTCAATGGATCGCCGATTTCTGGAGTCACCATGGAAACACGTGGAGAAAAAAAAGAGAGCGCTATACTTCAGTGAAACGGAGTCTAAGATTTTAATGACGGCGTATGAAGATTATACACCTATCAAAAAAGTAATATGGTAAATTTCTGGCTAATCAGCTTAAAAATAATAGAGAAAAATCAACAATCACTTCTATTATGGCCCAAACAGGAAATGTCACTCACGACCCGGTCAAAATTAATAACGCATTTGAAAACTTTTATAAAAACTTGTACACATCACAAATCAATCCGTCAAAGCGAAGTATTGACTCATTTCTTAATAATGTAAACCTACCCAGGTTAAATGAGGATCAAATTACAAACTTAGAAAGCATACAGGACGATCTAACACGCCGGACCAACCTGCCTCTGTCCCTTATGGGCAAGGTAGCCACGGTTAAAATGAAAATCTTACCTAAAGTTAATTATGTCTTCTCAATGATCCCCACTCAACTGCCACAAAAATGGTTCAAAACATTAGACTCATTCATATCAAGCTTTTTATGGAACAATAAACCTGCAAGAATTAGTCTAAAAACTTTGAAATCTGTGGAGGATTAGAATTACCTAACTTTCACAAATACTTTCTTGCAAATGGTAAATGGCGTATACTTAGCGCTTTCTACCTTCTTACGAAGGCCCAAAGCGCTTTACAGTCACAGTCCCATTCACCCATGCACACACACATTCACACACTGATGGCGGCTCCTCCCACCAGAGGCAAGTTGGGGTCAGTGTCTTGTCCAAGGACGCTTCGACACATGTGCGTGCAAGGCGGGAATCGAACCTGCAATCTTACGATCATGGGTCGACCGCCCTTCCGCTGCACCATGGCCGCCCAAATAGATTACAATACATTTTAAAATGGTTAAAAAATAATCCAGAAACCAACTCATGGTTAGATTTGGAACAGGCGTTATGTGGAAAGATCATCCTATCAGATCTACCATTTATTAGCCAAACAGTTAAAAAACAGGAGGCCCTCAGCTCTCATCTGTCTGCCCAGCTGTTGGACAGGACAAGTTAAAAAAAAAAAAGTAATACGGCTGCATCAGTAAAAGAAAGAGTTTCTGCTTAGAGAAAAATCACGGATAGAGTAAACGTATGAGTTTCTGATCTTATTTGTGATGAAAAATGCTTTTAGGAATATATAAATACAACTTATCCAATTTAAATGAATTAATTCAATTGATAACAAGTAACTGAATTAAATTTATTCATCGTAACATCCAACTCAATAATTGTTTACACAACTCATATTTATCTAACTAAATTTAATTTCACTCCAATTAAATTAAAGTTGTTTCATCTTAATTTATTGTACTTCTTGAACTCTCATATGTCTAAGTTGGAGGCCGCAGATATTCTCATTTCATAAAACTGAAATGGAGAATAAAGTGTGAATTTGCACTATTGAGCCTGTACTCAGTTATACTGACTCTGACTTTACCTCACATTCTTTCAATATCAGTGAGCTCTAGTGGTGCTAAATAACCTCATCATCCTCTTCCTCCCTCTCACTCATGGTGCAAAAGAATTAAACTTAACTATGGAGTGATATTTCTGCCACCACGTTGCACACAAAACTTTTATAAGTTGCAAGTGAAAATATTAAATATGTGCTGCTGTTATTTTGTTTTTTGCTTTCAAAAATTTTTTGTTTTGCTTTTAAAAACTTTTTTTGCATTTGCAAAACACATTTTTCCATGCTTTGTGTCAAATCTCGCTTTTTTCCTATCCTTGATTTTGCTGACCCCTTTGAGCGCGACTTGGAGTGATATGAAATGACTGCCACTGCCAAAAATAAAATTTGCATGCGTTGTGTGTCATCTCACTTTTTTCCCACTTATCTTTGATTTTGCTGAGTTAAGTTTCAGTTTGATGTCAAAGCTGCCATCAAACAGCTGCTGATTGGTCCAGATTCTAACCAATCAGGTGTCTCTGTCACATATTGACGGTGCTTGGAGGCAGACATGGACTTTGGACTTTGCAGACATGGACTTTGGACTTTGCGTCAGTTCTATGTAAACTGAGTTCTGCCGTTTTCAACCATTCTGTCCCGTTTCTCTTAGAGTAAAACCCAGAAGAAGCAGCAAAGCAGCTAAAATAAAACCAAGTTTTGTATTTATTTGTGAGTGTATTCACCAATATGTAAAATGTCTGCAGCAGAAAAAAAAACATCAGAGCTCCGACTCTGTCCAGCAGGAAGTAATACTTTTTAAGATTTGTATCTGAACTGTTGTTTTATTTTAATCAATATATGTTGCAATATTAAGAGAAAATTTCATTTTTTCATGACTAATTTTTATTTAATTTGGACAAACGCTCACGAGTTCTACACTGACCAAAAATATAAATGCAACACTTTTGTTATTGCTCCCATTTTTTATGGTATGAACTCAAAGATGTGAAAGATGTGTGCAAAAGCAAACGTTTTTGAAAACGCAAAAAAGTTTTTGAAAGCAAAAAAAAAAAATTGAAAGCAAAAAAACGAAGAAAGTTTTGTGTGCAAAGTGGTGGCAGAAATATCACTCCATACATAACAGGACAAAATAACTCAGCAAAACACAGTAAAACAGCTACAACTAAACAGATTTGGTCAAAAACCCACACTTAAACCCAATTGCGTCCAGACAGGCAAAGGGAATGGTATCCCACAATTCATTGCGCTGGCAATCTAACAGCAGCAACAAAGATACACCTACTTAATTAAATTAATTTGAATGAAAGTAAAATAAATGTTTCATAACTATGTGTTATTTTTAAGAACATTTAGAACATTTATCTTAACTGAAGCAAATAATTAAGTTAGATCAAAGTAAAAAGTTTATTTTTCTAACATCCATATGTGGTCTTATCACCCTCTCACGGTGGAAAAAGTATTATCTGAGCTTCTTCATCCACTGAATCATCTTCAAATGGACACGGCATGCTGCTTCACCTCTCTGAAAACAAACTAACCTTCAACTAAACCTGCTCCGGACCAGGTTATGTTCAGAGAATGACTTGACACACCCTGAAACATACCTATGTTTTTGGAACCGAAAGCTGAGGTTATCCACTTCCTTAGCCCCAAACTTACCAGATCCCAGATCGGTTGGCAAAAAAATTCTACACCTAAATAAATAACTAAAACTATAGGTGCAGTCAGGCAGGCAGGCAAAATGCTGGTGTGCCGCGGGATTTTGGTCAAGGTTAAAGTGTGCCGTGGCTCAAAAAAGGTTGAAAAACTGTCTAACTTAATGTTTTATGTTGAATTAAATTGAACATCGAATGAGGTTATTGTTGGACAAAAGATACTAGACAAAATTTGCACATTGGTTTCAGCTTTTTAAAATGTTTTAGCACAAACTAAACAATTTAATTTAGAACACTAATATGGAAAAAATAAGCCTTTTAGAGAGTGCATTTACATTAAATAATTTCCATTGCAACGATGGTTCTAGGTATCANCATACAGCATTTAAAGATGGTTCCCACAGTGAAAGCAAAAGTCAATCTCAGTTTCTTCTTGTATGACATCATGCTTTCTCCTGTATGAGTTCTTCAGCTGTATTTCTCTTTTGTCTCCTGCAGGTTTTTATATATTTTTCTACTTTTTTTGCTGTCTAACAAAGACCACAGACATCCGAACTTCATCAAGAAAGAAATCAACTACTACAGTCTCCCTGGATATTTTGGAGTAGCATCTCATCCAAGTGGAATTGTGTTCTTAAGTCACAGAACTGAGTTCAGTGATTCTGACATTTTTAAGATTTGCTTTTTATGCAACATTTTTTGACTCCACTGTTCGGCATTTTGCAGATATTTACCCCCAAGTGATTTTTCAACAGATTTTATAGTTACATGGGTCTGTATGGGATGTTATTCTGGAGAAGCAGGAAAAATGTCCACAGAAAAACTGTGAGCTATGCTACAAATATGCCCACAAGGAAATGTTGAGTATTCAAAAAAATCCTGTTGATGTTATACATTAGTACATCTTCATACATTATTATTCCTATAATTATTTTGTATTGAAAAACGTAAAAGTATTTATTTTATTTTTAGAATGCATTTTATTTAAAATGGAAATCAACTAGAAAACTTTTATGCATGTAGCCTACAGTGCAATCTAAAAAATCTAACTTTTTTGCATGTGATTGTTTTGGACTGAATTTAAAAAGTATTTGGGGAATGGTGTTTAAATATATTGTGTTTTTAATGGCAAGACCTTATTTCATAGCCAATTATTGGAATATTAGGGTTTTCAAATGACTCCGCCCCACTACAGGTCTTATTTCTGATGTTCTTTAATGTTCTAATGTGACTCTAATGTTCAGTCCTGTGGGTGAAGTCAGAGATTATCTGTGCAGTGTGTGTGTAAATGTCAATAAAATCCCCATAAATAAATAGATAGTTGCTTATGTCCAAATCCACTCACTACTCTCAAACCACTAAAATTTCCATTTGAAAGCTCACTGCTTTTTTTAAACGCTAAATGAGGCAAAACCTATTTGGCAGAGTAAAAACCTAAGAAATATAAACATTTTACGAAGAATATTTATGAATCCACTGTGTTCTGATGATGAAAATTCTGCCAATTCCTAAAAAATGTGTTACATACATTTTTCCTAATGATAAATCATTCAAATGCAATACATTGTGGTCCTTATTTACCAATCTAGTGAGCATCAATCCACACTGGGTTTTTTGGAAACTTCTGGGAAATTTCCAGGGGACTGAGTTTTGGAATTGTAGATTTTAACACCCCAACAAAATGATGCTACGGAGCCCGTGTCCTGACATTAAGATATAAAAATATATCTTGTTCCCACAGATTAATATCTTGTTCCCACAGATTATTATCTCGTTCGCACGAAATACTATTCCGTTCCCACAAGATACTATTGCGTTCCCTCAAAATACTATTCCGTTCCCTCGAAATGATTAACTCGTGCGAACGCAATAATTATGTCGTTCGAGCGCAATAATTAATCCGTTCGAACTCAATAATTATTCACGTCATAAGTCATTCACGCGGATATGCTCTCTGTACTCCGGCAAAAGCCGCTTTCAGCGGTAACTTCCGTGTCTCTGTGACCCATATTCGTTCAAAAAAGGAACATGAAAAACAAAAATGATCACTTTATTACTGTCTCAATGAATATAAGAAAAATATCAAAATATTTATGATAACTAGGCTGCTTTGTCATTCAATAGCTCCTGCTAGGCTACTACTAGCGCCGCCGCAGAGCTCTCTGATGTATGCCGGCATTTGGGCAACTGGCTGGTCGGTTGACAGACAGCTGATATTGTAGTTTAGGGTCGAATAGGAATAATACTGTTCAGGACTTGTCTTTTATTAACTTTATGTGACAGACAGAGCTGTGGGTGGTGGTTTGTCCCTCATGGTGTTCAATAGTTTAGCATTCATGGCCAGCACCTGTCTGTTGAGCTGTGATTGGCTCACAAGGCTGATAAATAGCACCAGTGGGAGTTCCATCTAGATGCTGGTTTCCTGGTTTGGCCTTGGTAGGTGAGCTTGACATGTGGACCGTTTTTACTAAAGCTTTTAATCATTTGAGTCCTTTTACTAAAGTTTTTAGCATTTGAGTTTGCAACATTTTAAATTCTATTTATATTAACAGGTGGTGGCATGAGTTCTGACCCTGGGGCATGAGAGGTAATATAAGGGTTTGTAAAACATGTGTTTGTCCCAGGGGAGAACTAACTTATTTTTCTTTTTCCAGCAGAGTTGCCACTGCTGTTTTGCTTGTAGTGTTTTTAGTCATTGTTTTTAATGTTTTAATCAAGCTTGACACCCTTGCTTTTATCCATTTTTTAAACTGTTGTGCTCATTTTTAGTATCTTGGTGTCTGGACCTGGCTGAGGGTAGCTGCCTCCTCATTTTATCCTTATGGTAGCTGGTGGGTGCCATATATAGTATTGTGTAAGGGGGACCCCCCTGTTTTCAGCCCATAAATTAGTGGTGACCTGCTCAGGTGCACCTCTTCTGTTTTGTATTTTCTTTTAATCACTGTTTGGGTTGTGGTGTGTTTTTGTGTGTATTTGGACCCTGAGCAGGTACTCCTGGTGGGAGTTGGATGAGGTATCTCCCTTGGTGGTGTTTGTGGCTACCCGCCAGTGCAGTGGGGCTGAGGCGATCCTGGAGGCAGCCGCCCTCATGCAGTGTTGGAGTGCGGTCCAACTGTTCGAGCCTATTTTAACTTTCATTTTTATGGAACTTGTGTCAAGTTTTTAATAAATTATATGTTTTTAACCCATCAAATCCAGTCTCCATTTGGGTTACAAATGTAAGAGGGCGTTCGGTCACATTTAGCAGTCAGTTGCTTTACATTCGAAGGTTATTAGGCTACATGCTAACTGACAACCCGATCATTTCCTGTTATTAATTTACGTCAGATTTACAGCAGATACCTTCACATTTCTGTCTGTGGGTGTCTCATTACATTGCATTGAAGACACTGAGGATACTTAGAGAACTTATTTATTTTAAAAAGCAAAAGCATCCATCGTATTCACGTTCATTCACATGATGATGTGGTACGCCCTCCGGTCATCTTTCTGCAAAAGCCGCTTCCTGCCGCTACTTCCGTGTCTCTGAGCATTCAATAGGGGTAAAAATAAAAGCAAGAATGGTCGATCTGTTATTGTCTCGATGAAAATCTGAAAAATATCATTAAGCTGGCTGCTTCGCCTAATGCACTTACCTTTAGCCCGTAGCATAACAACAATGGCAGTACGTCACGTTTCCCAGAATTCATAGCGGCCAATCATTGGCCAGTCACCGTGTCCCTGTGACCAAGGTTTAACAACAAGACCAATGAGTGTAAAAACTGTTGAAAGAGGAAGTATTGGAACTTGATGACAGTCAACCTGTCTGTTAGCCCCCCTTTCACTGCCACCAGTGTGCGGCTCCTACCAATCATACCTGTACCTGCCCTAAAATCTGCTTTGCTTGCTATTAATAATTGTTATTTTCTAAATTATTACCCAATATTTGACTAGTTTTCTGACTTCTCTTGTTTTATTTTAAAAATAAGAGCTCTAAAAAAAATACTTTTTTAATTGTCTTCTTTGTGTTTCATGACATATTTTGTTCCCATAGAATAGAAAGACAGATCATCCATAATCTTATGGAAACCCACCAGAACAAAAGCTTTACTGAGTACAACCTAAAGAAACTGTCTATAAACATGTACAATATCTCAGACAAAGCTCTGAATATGGCAGATGGAAAAACGTCCATTCAGATGGAAGCACCACAGGTAAATGTGTTCCCGGATCAAACCAATGATGAATCAGAAACCTGTTTCCTGACATTCCCCCCCATGTCGACGATAAGCTGCCCTCTAAGAATAAGTCCTTCATTCCTGAAATCTGGATGCCTGTGGACGCTTTGGACAAGATCCCTGCAGAAAGGAGGGTGGTCGCTTTGGTCAGTTACATGAACCACAACCAGTTCCAGGTACCACGCCGTCCACATTCTATTTAATGTGATGCAGACATGTTTGCAAACATTTTTGTCATTGCTGATCCCTGAACTTAGTTCGAAGAGGAAAACATTTCATCCACGGTACTCAGGATTGAGCTGCTGGAGCAACACCACATGCAGAATCTGATTCAGCCAATAACCATGGTTTTCAGAATCGGAGAAACAGAGTCCAGACCGTCTGTGAGTCTGGTCCTCCTCCCCTTTAAATTACTGACCTTTATTTGAACTCATGTATAAAAAAAGACAAAAGCTCCCTGTTAAGTTGAGTCTTAGGTAGGAGTTGTTGAGTTTAATGTCTTTTAATTGTGTTTTGCAGAATGACACAGAGCTGAAGTGTTCCTACTTTGATGAGCAGCACGGTTGGTATCTCCACTGTTGATCAAAGCTCAATGAAATTATATATTTTCTGTGCATTAGAAGAGTGCCCGTTCTTTGCCTTCAGCTGGAAAACCATGGTCGTGAATCCTGTAAAAACAAATTACCATTACATTCCATAGAAATGCTCTGATGAACAAATAAACATGGTGCAGAAGTAGCAGTTGTAGAATAAGGAAGTTCTGAGGTCATACTGAGGTAATCCTGAGGTCATGTGGTCCGTTTGTGCAGGCAGAATGAGGGGGTCTTTGATCCCTTTAAACTGAACATGATGAAGCGCATCCCACAAACCCCTCAGAACCCCGAAGACAGGATGAAAGGCAGCCCAACAGATCTCTCGGAAGGGATTGCCAGAATGAGCAATTAGGAGAATTGACCGTATCTGAAAAAATGGTTTACTTCAATGAAATCAAGTCAATTTATTCACCTTTTTTCCTGCAATGTTGGAACTAGAAATCGTCAGTAAGCAGTGATTGGTCTGAGCCATTATTTCCATGGCAACCACTCTTGCCTATTTTTGAGTATAGGAGGAAATCAAAAGGTTGAGGAAGGTCAGATCCTCCTTTCCTGGAAGACATGATGCTACAGACTGCTGGCCTATCCGAGGTAAACCTCGCCTTTTGTCCCAACAGTAACTGGGATAGGCACCAGCAACCCATGACCCCAAAAGTGGTTCAGCAGTGACGTTTAGATAAGAAACTCCTCCTGCATGGAGGGACCAAATGCAGGAGAATCAAATCAATTTTAAAATCAGCTATATTGGCCAGTGCATATACAGTGCATATACACTGACCAAAAATATAAACGCATCCCTTTTGTTATTGCTCTCATTTTGATGTGAAACATTTTCCACATACACAAAATAACCAGTTCTCTTAAATATTGTTCACAAATCTGTCTAAATCTGTGATAGTGAGCACTTCTCCTTTGCCAAGACAATCCATCCCACCTCACAGGTGTGCCATATCAAGATGCTGATTACACAGCATGATTTTATTTTGAGGTAACACATTATATAAATATTGTGTTAATCTTCCAATTATTTTATTAAAATAATTAGTTCCACACTGTTACCTGTTGCGCAGGGAAGGCAATTAGTGAGACACACCCTTCCTTCACCATGCGGCCACTGCCCCTCCCTCTTCAGTTGGAGTGAGCAGTCTGTGCTGGTGAGTTGTTTTGTGCGGTCTCCCGATATTCTAGTTAGCTGTTGAAAAATTGGTTTTAGATTCCTAAATTTATTAAAGATTGGATGCTATTGACATGAAATTGCTGTAGAATCGTTTACATTTATTTTTAACTATCTTTTTATGTGTTTTTTGGTGCCAGTTTTGATTGCATTTTTTTCTTTTTGATCACGTAGGGAGCTGGGGGGTATTCCAGGAAGCAGGTTTAAACTAGCCTGACTTTAACCCTGAACTGTGGCTGAAATCCGCCTGAACTTGCTTACTCTGGGTATGTCGGTTCCAAAAGACCGGATTAGAGTTGGCGTAATTACGCTCGTAACCCTGGGTTAATGGACAAGCACGTCAAGTACATAAAGACATTCTCAATGGATCGCTGATTTCCGGAGTCACCATGGAAACGCATGGTGAAAAAAAGAGAACGCTATACTTCAGTGAGACGGAAGTGAGAAGGAGTCTGAGCTTTTAATGACGGCGTATAAAGATCCGTCCATATAAAGATACGTCCATCAAAAAAGTAATATGGCTTCATCAGCAAAAGAAAGAGTTTCTGCTTGTAGTAGAAGAACATACAAAGTAAACGCACAAGTTTCTGATCGCACAAGTTTCACGCGTGCCCACGTCTCATTTCTTCCTTTCTATATATGCGCTAGAAAACGCTGCTGCTTTCAGCACATGCACACACACACAGGCGTGCGCTAGTCTCTATCTGCATTTCCCTTCTTATGCGCTAGCGAAAACATCAGCTTAAAGCAGTGGGCAAGCTGTTTTTCTCCTTACTCCTGCACTGAAATGGTTGAGGTTTATGAGGTAGGAGCATAGAAGGCTTTTAAATGTAGATAGTTGCAATGCAGTTAGGTTCCACTTGACCTTGACGTCTCTCTCCATTCTGGGGTGTTACCAAGATGGCGGAATAAGTGGTTACTTTTTTCGGGGCTCCGACGCTTCACCTGAAATAACAACTCTTTCAATGTGAAAAGTTCAACCAAAGCTAAAGAAAATACCATCAAAGAACTCTCAAACCGATTCAGCTTGAAAGAGGTTTGTTTACCACTGTTTTTGTTATATTTTTCAAACTTCGACGTGATAGAAGAAATGGCTAACACTAGCAAAGACCATGACTACCATCTAGTGGCTTCAGGACAGACGTGCTGCGAGGGAGAAGTTGAATGGATGGAGGAACAGGAAGACATCTCACAAGATCAAACGAGACTCAACAGACACCACACACCGGTAAAAAGCCCAAACCCTAAAAAGATTAAAAAGAATGCTCCACAAGAATGCAAGGAGGAAATATCCAACAGTGTCCTCTTTAACGCAATTCAAACCCTGACTACCAAGTTTGACACTCAAAGTGAATATCTGAAAGGATATGTTATATACGAAAATCACAATTGGTCAGAGATTATAAAAATGGCGGTTCAAAAGCTTTATATGTTGAATCACAGATTGTAGCGTTTAGAATGAAATGGTTAAAAGGCTGTATTTCCCAGCCTCATTCTATGTGGTATCATATCCCAAACAAACTCTTCGGTAAGGTCGGGGGACTGGAGTTTTTGCTGAAGTGTGATTATAATACATCAAAAATACCATTAAAACTATCAAAGTTTTACAAGCAAGCCTTAGAATTTGGGAAGATGCTTTCCAAACCATAACTTCTCCCCTCACAACACTGTTTTATGGAACAACAGATTTATAACTGTAAACAAGAAATCCTTGTTTATGTCTAAATGGTATGATAATGGTGTGTGTTTTGTCCATGACTTGATGCGTACTGATGGAAGGCTGTTATCATACTATGAGTTTGTAACTAAATACAAAATTAAGGATTCTAGTAACTGTTATAACAAAGTCTGTAAAGCAATTCCCATACCTCTACTTAATCTTATTCATAACATACTACAATACAATGAAATCAAACCACAATTTTTGGAGCTGAAAATTACTAATATTCCCCTAAAAGATAAAAAAATCAACAATAAATTAATAACTCTAACCTTTAAACAATTAATTTTCTGCAACTTTAGTATAAACAATAGATGCGACTTAGAAACCACCCAAATGAACAAATCTTTTTCTTTATACACAAAGTACCCACTGCCACCTAAAATGATATCTAAGATTTACCCTGTTGGAGATTTTTTACATAAAAGATTCAAAATCGGAACCATGCATATTCTGATCATCTGAAGCTGAAACATTAGAACATCTTTTTTACACTTGCAACCAGGTAAAAATATTTTGGTCTGATATACACAATTGGTTGTCACTCAAAATTTTAAAAATTACCTTTTTTCCTTATGTGAGCTTCTTTTCTGTATGGAAAATCTGGACCCGGGAATTTCTGATGTCTTTAATGTTGTTATTATTTTATGCAAACATTTCATTTATTTATGTAAATGGGAAAAATACATCCCCTTTGTTTATTATTTTTTTGAATTATTTTTCTGATTATTATAAGTGTCTTAAATGCATCCCTAACAAAAACAAGAAAACTACAGTCATTTATCAAAATATATCAAAAGTATTTTTTTGAATTGTTTTTACCTTGCCTTTGCCTATTATTTCATTTTTATTTATTTTTTTCTATATGTGCATTTATAACGTTTGTTCACCCTAACTTGGTTTGTATATGAGCATCTATAAAAAAACAAGAAAAAACAAAGAGGTACACACATCGTTAAAAATATTAATGTTTTTTGTTTTTTCGGTCTTTAATGTGTGTTTGATATTAACAGTTGTTTATTGTGCAAGTGACTGTGAATGTCTGTAAATTGAAAAATGTACAATAAAGTTTGTTGGAAAAAAAATCGGGAGGAGGGGACCGCCCACCCCACCGGCCAGGCACAGAGAGGGCCCCCTACAGGGGCCCCCCCCAGTGCCCAGAGGCACAAGCGAACCCACAGTGTCCGGCCCCCATGCCACAAGACAGGAGCGCTTAGCCGTACCAGGCGGCAGCCATGGGGGCCACCGGGCACCGGACACCGAGACAAGGGCCAGGGACGAAGCCAGGGCCCCCGGAACCCATGAGCCGTCGACCACCCGACCGGCGCCCCGTCTCCGCAAGCCAGCCCAGGCACGCGACCTACGCAACCCAGGGATCGCCACGCACCCACACCCACCCTACAACCCTACACACTACAACCCCCCCCCCCGCCATAATATCTGAG
>JAUDJI010000177.1:0-21811 GCA_037389245.1 Oryzias sinensis | reverse complement strand
GCACACAGCTGACAATGCTCTGACTCTATTTTAAACTGTGTGCAATATTCATGCTGTATGTGCAATATTGTGGAATACCCACTCATGTGCAATATTCACCCCACTCTACTGTACAGTATTTAAGTATTTATGCCTTATATAGCTCCTTATTCTTATTTTATTTTATTCTACCTTTTTTATATTGAGAGTTGCTGGAAAAAATTTCATTGTGCTCTGCAGAATGATAATAAAAAGATTCTGATTCTGATAAATCTTTTCTTTTAGTTAAGTCAGCTTCAACTCAATACAATTTTATTTGTTCAATTCACAAAAACAGTTGTCTTGATGGGCTTCATATCAGTTCAACATAAAATCAAAAGGATCATGAATACATAGAATTTAATAGGAAAATACTAAATTGAACTAACAAACCGACTAAGCCAAACTGGCATCCCTGGAATTTAGGACACGCTGCTAACAAAGAATTACAGTAATCCAGCCTCGACGTAACAAATTCATGGATGATTTTTCAGCATCACTCTTAGAAAGTATATTTCTGATCTTAGCAATATTCCGCAGGTGAAAAAGGGCAGTTCTACACGCCTGAGATATGTGAGCCTTAAATGATAAATCCTGGTCAAATAAAACCCCAAGGTTTCTAACTGTGGAATTGGGGGCTATACTTATGCCATCCAGGGAGACTATCTGACCAGACAGAGCATCTCTGAGGTTTTTAGGACCTAGTATAATGACCTCAGTTTTTTCTAGGTTCAATAGGAGGTAATTAATTATCATCCAGGTCTTGATGTCTCTGATGCAGGCGTTCAGTTTCTCTAAATTATCATTCTGGTCAGGTTTCATGGATAAATACAACTAAAAATCGTCTGCATATCAATGAAAATTAATGCTGTGTTTCCTGATTATGTTTTCTAGGGGTAGCATATAGAGCATAAACAGGATGGGTCCTAAAACTGAGCCCTGTTGGTAGGGCTGGGCGACATGGCCTAAAAATAAAATCTCTGATTTTATTTTTTTTATTCCATTTCCGATTTTTTCCTGACCCCCCCCCCCCCCCCCCCCACCCTACTTAAGGAGAGCAATTAGTACAAACGGCAGACAACTTGAAGCAAATGATGCTTTTATTTAATCAAGCCCAAGACAAATGTAACCCCCATTTCTGGTATGAATAATAAATAAATGAACACGCTCTTGGAATCAAAGTTAAGTATAAGATTTTTCTTCTTCTTACTCCCTTTTTGGACTTTGTGTTTAAATAATTTTATCCTTTTTTATATAACTTTTGTCTTGTTTTTGTCTAATTTCGTTATTATACACTTGTTTTCACTTGTCCAAAATAAAAAGGTTACTTCCTTACCTAAACTCCCAGCTGTTTTAAATCCCACTTTGCAGTCCAGACTAAAAGGAGACAAACATTCACCTTGAGAATAGCACCATTTTCTAAAGGATTAACAATACAGCTCATATCTGGGCTCTAAGGTTTTAATTAAATTAAGAAACCCCGTCTTCTCCACGGAGAAGATGATGAAGCAGTGGGAGTCACGGTCAACCACCCCCCCGCGACCGCCTCCTCCGAAAAAAAAAATCTTACCGCGGCCGCGTTGCAAATGAATATATCGGTACAAGTAATAATTACAACGCAGTAATCTTTATTGACAAATAACAGTAACAACTAATTAACTAATGAACTAACTATACAGGCGTTGTAGACTGAGTAGGTGTGTGTCAGGGCGCGTGCGTGTTTAAGAGGACTGAGCGCGTGCCACGCGAGCGCGCGTGAGAGCTTTTGGCTACGTTCACACTGCAGGCTGAAACGACCCAATTCCGATTTTTTTGCCCCTATGCAACCCAATTCCGATCTTTTCATGACCGTCTGAACGACACAGATCCGATCTTTTCAATTGCGACCCAGGCCACTTGGGTATGCCAGCCTGATTCCGATACGTAGCCAATCTTTACAATTGCGACCGCCGTCTGACCGGCCAGGCGACTTGATTCCGAATCGTGCGTAATCGATATGCAACAAACGTCATCATTCTGCGTTGAGGTAAGGGGGAATGCGAACGTAAACATCAACTATGGTGGACGATGCTGCTGAGACCAGTCAGTGGAAGGGAAGCAAAGTCACTGATTGGATTCATATTTGGGCTGATCGCTCTATTCAGGCCAAACGCGAGGGCTCTTATCGCAACCGGGCGGGTTTTGAAAAGATTTCCAGCGAAATGGCAGAGCGTGGTGTTGAACCTTTCCCGCGATGACTTTTTTTCCTCTTTCCGACCGTGGTCAGAAGCGCGGGGGAGACCGGCTTCTGCACGGCCAAAGGCGGATCCTCCTTCAGGGTTCTCTTCCCCGTTATGGCTCTCACATTCTCCAAAGCGGGTTACTAAAGAGTCAATAGCATTTATTCTGGGGGAAACCTTCTTTATTACCATTCTTCTTCCATAACACACAACATGAATGCGCCCCCCACTGCCCCTGATTCCCACTTCGCTGCACGCGCTCTTCTTCTCCTCTCTCTCTTGTCTTACACACACACACATACACACACACACACGCGCGCCCAGCACATATACATCCCCATTACACGACAGTGGGTACAGACGATCCCTGCTCCAATGCCTTCTTAAAATGAGATTGTAAGATTGTAATCCGCTGTTGACAACACTGTTGTTGACATCCAGGTTGACGTTAGCTACTTCCGCAAACAACGAGTGACGTTGTTCACTGTTGAGTACTTTTCTGCGCATGCGGGTCTCGTTTGGGTCGTGTCACGGTCACACTCTAGATCACAAAAGTTCGGATTTACTAGGAAATGTGAACGGTCTTGCAAAAAAATCTGATTTTTTCAAAAAATCCGAATTGAGCATTAAGCCCTGCAGTGTGAACATAGCCTTTGACTCTGATGGGCTTTAGGCAGCGTGGGGGGGTGTCTCTTCCCCCCGTCTCTGGCAGCAAACCCATACCAGTTCCAAACAACAGAGGATTTTATTCCTTTCTTGGGAACAAACTTCCCACTGTCACCGCTAGCCATGCTGTCGCTAGCTGCTTCGTGTGTCGATTGTTGCGTGTCGCCGTGTGACACTAACGCTACTGAAGCTCTGGGGAGCCAAAAATGTGCCACATAAAAACTCGATTTAGTTATTTTTGAAATCGCCGGTAACAAAAAATTTGAATTAATTCATTTGATCGATTTATCGCCCAGGCCTACCTGTGGGACACCGTAGTTAACCTCGAGTTCAATGAGAGGATTTACATTACATTCGTTAATCCATTTACATTAACGAACTGATACCTATTGGACAGATAGGATTTAAACCATTGGAGAGCAGATCCTCTGATCCCTATGTCCTGCTCTAGTCTATGGAGTAAAATACTGTGGTTGATAGTGTCAAAGGCTGCACTGAGGTCTAACAGGACCAGAATAGAAAGTAGTCCCTTTTCTGAGGCCAATAACAAGTCATCAGAGACTCTAACTAGTGCAGTTTCCGTGCTGTGGTGGGGTCTAAACCCTGACTGAAAGTCTTCAAAGAGGCAGTTGTCCTGTAGGTGGCAGTAAAGCTGCTTAACTACAACTCTTTCTAGGATTTTAGAAATAAAGGGCAGGTTTGATATCGGTCTATAGTTGGCCAGGATGCTAGGATCCAAACTGGGCTTTTTCAGAAGAGGTTTAACAACTGCATATTTAAAAGACTGTGGCACATAACCCGTTTCCAGAGAGACATTTATCATTGTTAATATGGGATCATTAATTAGGGGAAAAGTTTCTTTAAAAAGTCTGGTGGGAATTGGGTCTAACAGACACGCTGAGGATTTGGAGGACGTAATAATTGATGCTATTTCTACTTGATCCACAATAGTGAAGCAGTCTAATGTTACAGAGGTTTCTATGGATGCCTCCATTTCTACCGCTTCAGCCTGTTCTGGGCTGATAGTAGGAATAAATTTAACTTATGTCAACTTATGTCTAATATTTGAGATTTTACTATCGATAATATAAGAAAATCATCAGAGCTGAGAGAAACAGGAACATGTGGTTCTACTGAGCTCTGACTGCGAGTTAATTTAGCAATAGTGCTATAAAGAAATCTTGGATTATTTCCATTCTCTGATATTAAGGTTGAATAGTACTGGCTTCTAGCTCTACGCAGAGCTTTTTTATAATGTAACGGGGAGGAGGATTATTTTGTTGTTGCTGTTTTTGTTCCTATTCTTACAATCCACTATATGTCCCGTGTTGAATTCTACTATTAAAATGTGGGAAACAAATGTTTATCAAATCCAAATCAATCCAGAAGCCTGGAGACTGGATGGCCGTGGTCCTCCCTTTGACCTGGACAGTGGTTGCCATGGCTACCTGCACACTCACCAAGCTGGAACTTAGAAGAAGAAAAAGAGACCAAAATGATTGATAAAGCAGGTTTTCCAGGGAAATCCCACCAAGTGCTTTCCAAGCTAGAACTAAGAATATCCAGCATGCATTTGGAAAAACTCATTAGCTTCTTGTGGAAAATGATGAGTCATTTGAAAAGCATTCTATGAATGCTCAGAAAACTTCCTCTAAGGTTGTGGTTGTTTGGAGAAGTCCTCCTCTTCAAAGAAGTTCTCCTGACCATCTTCAAAGCCACTTTCTGCTTTTTCAAACGCTACTGTTCAACAAAAACTTGGTTTCTGCCACAAAACCAACCTTAGACACTGAAACAGAATGAATCCAATGCAGAAATGTGTTGACACCTTTAATTCAAAGCTTCAATCAGTTTGAATCTCATGAAGAACATTTCAAAAATCCACATTTGGATCAGGCGTCTTCATCAGAGCACAACTCATGTTTCCAGGACTGTGACTCACCAATAGATCCTCATTTCCTTTACACAATCTGTTTCCATCATTTGGATTTTTCATCAAAACTTGAGTTAGAAAAGAATTGTTGCCCCAAAATGTCCAGTTTGAATAGTCTACAATTTGTTGTGTTTGGTTGCTAGGTAACAGGGTCTTTAATGTCTATGATGTCATGGTGGCTTTCAGAGTTGAACTCCTGAATATGACGGTAAACATTTGGATTGAACAAAAATGGGATTGAAGCTCATGCTAAATCCTGATCTCAATGCTGAAAAAACCTCCTCCTAGATTCTGGTTGTTTGGAGAAGTCCTCCTCTTCCAAGAATTCCTGAAAAAAGCCCTCATTTCTCCTGACCATCTTCAAAGCCACTTTCTGCTTTAGTTTAGTCCAAACTTGCTTTATGCTGACAACATTTACAGCTTGAATCCATCTGAAGAATCCAAGGAAACAAACCAATCTAAGTCTGCATTCATGCCACTTCAGAACCAACAAAGCATGTTTCCAGGACGCTGACTTACCAATAGAACTTGGGATTTCCTTTGCAGAATCCTTCTCCGTGTGTTTTCCTTTGTTTTTCTCCCCAAAACCTAAAGCAGAGATTTTTGCTGAGCTGCAGAACAAACGTCTGACTGCTTTAACCGCCGTTGATGGTTTGTTGTGTTTCCCTCTATAGCTGCTATGGTCTTGGTATGGTTGCTAGGTAACGCTGTCTTTGATGATGATGACGTCAGAGTGGCCTCTAGAATGGACTTTTTTCTTGTGGAACCAGGAGCTGTAACCTTTAGGGCACTAGGACCCAGAAAGAGGTCCAGGCAGTGACGGTGTTCAGTGACGGACTGCGCAGCCGCACTTCCTCCAAACGCCACTATTCATCCAGCGCGTGGAGCACCAGAGTCCAAACGGGCTTAAGGCGCTTTGATAAAGCGCTCTGGAATCCAGCTATGGTGTGCTAAACGTCAGGTCCAGAACGGAAGATGCCATCAATGAAGTCTGTCTGTCAGCAGCAATCCAACGCTGATGGGGTTTAGCTTGTGGAGGATTTGAATGTTCATTTGCTCTCAGGTTGGTTCTGTGCTGGAAGCCCCAACCCTCAGTTCAGTCAAGTTAGAAACATGCTAACCAGCTGTTCCCTCTGTCACCATGGAAACACGGACCGCTTTAAAGTCGGACAGGGTTTTCATGGAGCAGACTTCTAGACGTGGAGGATAAATACTCCAAGATGAATTCATCAGACATGAATCAAACAGTCTTTTCTACATAGAACAGAATGGAATCCACTGTGTTTTAGCAGCGTCTGTAGCATCACAGAGACGGTGTTCCACCAAAAACTGGGACCTGTCACATGTTGTTTCCTCGTGACAGAGCTGCAGCTTTAATGTCAATGATATAGAAGAAGAAGAATCCAAAACATTGGACTGTTTTCATGTGATCACATGGAAGCAGAATTAGGAAATCTCTAAGAAATCTGTCTTTGTTTTGTCAGCATGTTTGAATTGGAGTTTACAGTTAGACGACAAGAAAGACGCGTTCAGACCAAGAAATTGATGCAGTTTTCTTGAAATAAATCAGAAAAAAGTAAAAACTCTAAATATTTCTGTGGCTGTTAAAAAATATGTTGTCATATTAATTGTTGGCTCCTGTGTGGAGGTATTTCAGTTCATTAAAAAATGACATAAATGAGTAACGTTCACTGCAAACTGTGCAGAAGGCATGTTCTTACTAAAACTGGAAATAGCACCAACCTTTTTTATCACCTGAAGCTGGGTCTCCATTTGATAATTCAATAAAAATAACATTTCATTTCCTCATTATAAAGCAACTTTATTGGATTTTCATTTGTCATTGGTCTTTTTGAGCCAAAATTCTGAAGAAATCAAATCAAAAGGCTTTTCCAACAGAATCAGAACGTTAGCACGTGACCTAAGTTTGTTCACTTTGTGCTAAATGTTGATTTCTTTGACTGTTGTGTTAATAATATCAACAGTTCTCTGTCGCCCTCTGGTGGTTCATCAGAGAAGCCAAACTTCTACAGAAAGTGAATCAATAAACATGAGCTAATTCTTGATGCAGGTTTGAAAACACAGATGGAAAACAGCATCAATACAAATATTAGTCAATGTTTCCTTGAATGGAACAATTTCAGGATTTGTTGTCATAAAGTTGTGAAAAACTGTCTTGTAAAGTGTGTGGTGACGGTCCACTGTGGAAAATGACTGTTTGTGGAACATTGAGATGTGCTCAGTGATTTTGGTTTAGGACACTTTGGTTTCATTTCAAACGTTGGTTTCTCCTAAATCTACAAACTCTCTCCACAAACTGTCTCCTAACTCTCAGGGATTCCTGCTGCTGGCAAAACTCACGGCTCAAGGAACCACTTCATGAATCAGTCACGCTTTGGAATGAACTTTATTGAACAACATGTCATGGTCTGGAAGAAGCCCCAGTTCCAGCTGACAGAAGTCTGGTTCTGATCCATCAGATCTCACTAGCAACAGAACCAAACCTTCACGTGTTGCAGCAACAGTTTCCATGTTTGGGAGGATCTTCTGAAGAACAGCTCAGTTCCAGATCACATCATGATGTTTGATGTTTTCTTCATTCCAGGAAATCATCTGTGTCTCCTTTGATCTGTGCTGAGTCAGCACTTTGACTTCTTCTTGACTCGTTTTTCGCCACGTTTTTTGTGTTCACACCCAGACGATACGGGAAAGACTGAATGAATCCAAGTTTTTAGCAGATAGATGGAACTTTGTTTGATTTTCTAGCTCTGCTTTTCTCCAAAGATGAAGAACATCAATAAATAACCAATAAATGCTGATCTGGAACATTCTGTCTGGGAGTCTGACTGACACTTTGACACTTTCTACATTCTGCTTTGATCCGGGTCTGAACCTGCTTTACTGCCACCACAACACATCCAATCCCAGCCCAGAACCTGAAGCTGGTTCTGAACATGAAGCCGGTCTTCAGGGACCGCAGGACTGATGAGTTAGTGATCTTCTCAGATGGACTTCAGACCCCTTAGAGCTGAAACTCTCACTTTTCTCTAGGAATCAGCTTCTTGTTGACGACACACTGCTGCAGTCAGGGGAACACACAAGAAACACACACACAAAGACACACAAAGGGGGAGGAGCTTAGCTCAGGCATTGAAGTCATGGTTGAACTCTTCTGGGACTGATTTTAGACACAGAAAGCGCTCATGTTGTAATCAATAAGATGATTGGTCAGCTTTAGCATCAGTGGAAACATCACATGGTCTTTCATTAAAGTCCATTTAGATCATAGTTACAGAAAGAA
This sequence comes from Oryzias sinensis, assembly GCA_037389245.1. Taxonomy (NCBI): domain Eukaryota; kingdom Metazoa; phylum Chordata; class Actinopteri; order Beloniformes; family Adrianichthyidae; genus Oryzias; species Oryzias sinensis. The sequence goes on along the minus strand of JAUDJI010000177.1, from coordinate 13,677 downwards.
GAACTGATCAGAAGTCATGAATCAATGGAGATTCAGAAACATTCAGAATATTTCACTAGTCTGATTGGAATCACTCTATTCAATAGAAACCAGCAAGAAAATGTAGATTTTTTATCTCCTGACCTCATTATTCATGTGAATTTATCAGCTGTAAGCCATAATTCAGACAAATGGAGCCAGTAATTCCAGAATAATCCTCACATAGATGTTGTGTGTGGAGCCCGTTTTCCTTTAGATGATCCAGCTCTTGGTCCACTGAACCTCCAACCTTCTTCCATTTGTTCAGCTGCTGGACAGAACAAAGAAAAACAACCAGATGTTTTTGCTGAGTCAGGAAAATGCCTGTTGGAGCTCCAACATGATTGTTGATGGTGTTCCTCCTCTTTCTGCTCCGCTGACGTCCTCATTTTCAGTTTCCTGATCAGACAAACTAAACTCTTTTCCAGCTTTGAATCATCAGAAGAAGAAGAAACTTCCACCTTTGTGCCACATGCTCAGAGAATCCACTTCCAGAACAGCAGAGATTCCCGCCACATGTGACAGAGCATCCAGGTGATCTCCAACTACAGGACATCATCACCTGCCTGTGACAGTCACACCTCCATTCTAGATGCAGCCAATGACCTCTAGGCTGTCTGAGGCTCAGAACAACATGACAGCCAGGAAGACCATCCCTCCTCCTGACCACCAGCTGCTCTGTCTCACAATGGCTGCCATGAGGAAGACTCCATGAAGAGTTAACGCCCAGAGGTCTGCTGGACCAGACACCATTCCTGACAGAGTGATCAGAGAGTGCAGAGCAGCTGCTAGACGTCTGATGTCTGACAGGAAATCTTCTAGCAGATGTCAGCTCCATCCCATCAGACGTTAGCTGACAGACTGGCGGCCATGAGCTGGAACAGCAGTCAGAAACACAGTCAGAGGGTGGAGATGGGCTGCAGGTGAAGCAGGAGTCCCCGCCAGAAAAGACGCTCAGAACTCCTCCTCTTCTTCAGCTTTTTCAGGGATGAAGCAGAAAATGATTTTTCCAGAAACATCCCTCCTGCCTCAACCCACTTGTGTCAAAAAGGAACTTTTGGAGCTGCTGGAGTCAGCTGGTTTCCATGGCAACGGCTGATGAAGGACAGAAGTTTATGAAAAGTGAGACTGGAACATTGATGTTTATACTAAAATGACTGTTTCTGCTGTCAGAAGCTGCAGAAAGAAGAGACTCAGCGTTTTCCAGCAGCTTCTTCCTGCAGAAACATCAGCAGAAGAGAAGCAGCAGCCATGAAGGGACTGAGGACAGACGGACATCCAGCCAGAATCCAAGCAGCACCTTCATCCTGATGAAGCTCCGCCCTCTGACCTTCAGCAGTCATCTCCAGACTCCGCCCCCAGTCTGCAGCAGCTTCATCTGCTGCCTCCATCCTCTCTCTGTGAGTCTCTGCAGAGTTTTTCTGCAGCTGCTGGTTTTTCTGCAGCAGCAGCAGCATCAGAGCCAGAGAGCCAAAGAAAGTGGAAAGTCTGAGAAGGAAGCAGCTCTGAAGGTCTGCAGCTGACGGTGCAGCTTCAGGACTCATGAGGAGGAGCACACTGCAGCACCTCCTCCTCCTCCTTCCTCTTTGAGGCAGTAAAAGTTCCTCCTCTTCTTCAGCTCCCTCCAACTCCATCTGGACCTGGCTGTTCTCACAGACCATGTGGCCTAATGGACAAGGCGTCTGACTTCGGATCAGAAGATTGAGGGTTCAAATCCCTTCATGGTTGGAAGCAGAACTTTCAGAGACTCCCACAGTGAGACACCTGCTGGCTGTTCTTTGTAACTGCATCTGCAGCTTCTAGAAACGTCTTTGTTTCTGTTTTCATCTTTTCAAACAGTTTGTTTTCTTCACATGAAGCCTAAAGAAATGTCCTCAGAATGATGGAAACAGTTTTTCTGCAGCTTGAAGCTGTTCTGGAAGATTTTCTTCTTTAGTGCAGAGAAATCTCTCATTTGATGAGACGGAGGAACTGCAGCAACGTTTCCTGGAAAACCTCCACATTTCATTGAAACCATGTTGGAACTTTGTCCATTAGGCCACATGGTCTGGAAGAAGCCCCAGTTCCAGCTGACAGAAGTCTGGTTCTGATCCCATCAGATCTCACTAGCAACAGAAGCAAACCTTCACGTGTTGCAGCAACAGTTTCCATGTTTGGGAGGATCTTCTGAAGAACAGCTCAGTTCCAGATCACATCATGATGTTTGATGTTTTCTTCATTCAGGAATCATCTGTGTCTCCTTTGATCTGTGCTGAGTCAGCACTTTGACTTCTTTTCAACTTTAGATCCATCATTTACAATCAAGGATTCATTGATAAATATGATTTATTGACAGAAAATAAAGAGTAAATGTATTTATCATCCAGCAGTGATTGTGGTGTTTGTAAGTCTTTTATTTTGAAATTCCTCAAGGATGACCATCATGGTGGGATTTCTAGATCTGCATGATCTCATCCTGAATCCAAAAGACACTGGAGCATCAAAGAATCCAACCCATCTCTGCCAACATGAGGCTCTTACTTTGAAAAGTCTCAGACTTCCTGCAGGGAAACAGGCTTTCTGCTGCTGCACTGACAGATGTGCACGAGCTTGAAAGAGCTTCCTGACTGAGGAGCTGCAGACTTTCTCCTGCAGAGCAGCAGCTGACTTCAGCATCGTCATGGGAACTCAGTCTGCTGCTGCTTCTGGAAACGTCTTCAAGGCTGTGGTGGGACTTGTTGGTCTGGAGGACAGATTCTCTGAGCAAATGCTGCTTCAGCTTCAAGCTTCAGCTCTTTTCTTCTGGCAGAGCTTAGAAGAAATGGAAACTCCAAGAAGTTCAGCTCAGAGATCATCAGCAGAGAAAAGCCTGAAGTTCTGATGGAAAATGACAACAGAACATGATCAATATTATTGATCCACATGGAATCCAGAAGAAACTCTGAGGTGAAGACATGAAGACACAAGCTTCAGAGACATGAGGAGAAGTCAGAGTGGATTCATTCTGGACTTTCTTCTCACATCTTCTCTTCAGAACATCTTTGTCTTTGATCCTTCAAATCTTCTGAAATCTGATCATCCATGGATTGTTTTTGTGGGATCAGATCCAGAGTTGCTGAAAGTTCTGCTGCCCTCTGCTGGTCAAAGTGTCCAAACAGCAGAGAGGAGATTCTCTGGGATTCATTGGAGTCCAGATTCTCCTGGATGTGAACAGTCAACGGTTCTGGAACAGAAGAGTCCTTCTCAGAGCAGCATTGAGGATCTGTTCTGTCCGGCTGAGAGCGCTCCCTGCTGGTAGGAGACAGAAGCACATCAGCTGCTTTTCTTTGGCCGTTCAGAAACAGTCTGGAGACTCTAAAAAACCTCCACTTCCTGAAGCAAACGGATGCAGAGCATCATGTTTGATCCTCTTCCTTCAGAAACGGCTCCATTGTTCCATCGCTCAGCAGTTTGACTAAAGCAGCTGAGAGTCTTGATGCAAACAGACCTCAGCAGCTCATCCAGAACGCCATGACAGAAGCACATGCAGCAGCACGTGCACGCTCCCAGAGAACAGCAGCTGATCCAAGTCCTGACTTTGAGGTGAGACCTTTCTGTTCTGCTTGGACCACACTTCAACATGAACTTCATTTCCCATCATTCCATCTGTCAGGAGAGAACAGCTCCAATCAGCTTCCTTCAGGAATGACTGCAGGTAGAAGGATCTTTCATTCTTCAGCACCACCAGGACCCACATCCAGCCCATCAACAGCCAGAACATCAGTGACATCAGCGTCTGATCTTCATCACATCATCATCATCATCAAAGGACCACCTCTACGTTTTTACAATCTGATGGATTTCAGTCTTTCTGCAGTTTCAAATCAACTGGATTGACAAATATTTTCATTTCCTGTTTTATGTTTTAAATGTTGACGAAAAATCTTTCCAGTTTTAAAAAGATGAGAATAATAAAGTTATTGGAAAGACCCTGTCTGCTGCAGGACCTGTGCAGGTGCATTGTGGGTAATAATGTTCTGTTTGGGACATTTGCTGGATTCTGGATGTTGACAGTTGTGTTGGTCTTGATTGTTTAGCGTTGTGGTTTGGATGTTTGTTGTTATTTGTAGCACAGCTGAGTAGGTTCTTCATAGACAACATGTTGCTCTGCCAATGTGCCTTTGGGCCAACTTGATTGGGCTGTTTGGAAGAATAATGAGGATAAATGAGAGCCTCCATCAGATCATGTTTCTGCTGTTTTTCAGAACTGCATCTGAACCTGAAAGCTGTCTGTCATATTTATGCAGCCTTTTTCAGTAGAAATTGATCCAAACTGCAGATTCTATTGATTTCTCCATCAGATTTATGTCTAGGGGTGTAACGATACGCTAAAATCTCAATTCGGTTCCATTCAGAGTCTCATAGGGCTCGGTTCCATACGTTTTGGTTCGGTACGGCTGTTTAACAAATCTGCTTGATATGAACTTCTATTTTATGAACTATTAATTTATTGTTATTTATGGTGTGTGTTTGTGTGACTTTTTATCTTCCACTATGAAGCTGTCTAACCTGATCATGGTTGGTGATTTTAACATGCACATTAATGATGACTGACCTCTTTGCCAGAGGTTTCAGTCTCATGGACTCTTAATTCTATTCAGCATGAGTCTGGGTCCACACATGTTAAAGGTGGAACCTTTTTTTACATTAGCTGTGCAACTTTCTGTTGACATTTTTTCTTCTGATCATCATTGTAGTACCCCCCAGACAATCCAGTGGTTCGGTCCACTTGCTTCCTCTATCAAGCCGTCTGTCAGGAACCTTAGGGTAACCCTCGACCCGGTTTTTTCCCTTGACTCCCATGTCGGGTCACTTGTACGTTCTTGTTTTTCTCATCTTAAAAACATTGCAAAACTGAGTCCAATTGTGTTGTGTTCTGAGTTGGAGATGCTCATCCACTCTTTTAGATCATCTCGTCTTAATTACTGCAACTCCATCTTCACATGCTTGAGCAATAAATCTTGAGAATAGCTCCAGGTTGTCCAAAACGTTGCTGCAAGGCTTTTAACTAAATAATCTAAGTTTTCTCATGTCACCCCGTTGTTAATCCCCCCCATTCTGGGAGGGCCCAATGCAGGGCCCCGCCTCAGAAGAGTGCCCATAGCCCCAGACTAACACCTCATCACTACCCAGGAGTTCTTGGCATTCCTCCGCCCCAACCCCAGGTACGAGCCAGGACCCCCAAAGGGAGACACGCCCCGCATCCCAGGTAGCCACCCCCCCGGCCCATGGTTGGTCCAGGAAAGAGCAAGGCAGTGGCCAGCAGCCCCCGCCAAGGAGAACCCACACCACAAGGACATGGACACCCCCGGCAGTGATGTCCAAGCTCCCCCCAGACCCCGCAGCCCTGGTGGATGTCACCGCACCCCTTCCCAGACCCAGGGAAAGAGTGATCCCAGCCCCAGGTGCAGATGGGGAGCCCATCCAGCACCGCTAGAACCCCCCCTCAAGTAGAGCCCCCCACCCCCAGCACAGGAGGGGGTTGTGATTTACTGTGTTTTACCGTGGAGCACTTTGTGATTTTTTTCTTAAAATAGTCAAAAACAGGAATAACAGTTCTTCTAAAGTGTGATTTTTTTCCCTTGATATTAAAACAGGGACTAAAATATGAGTAGGCTGAAAGATCATACTGTGTCTCAATAAATTGTGCCTAAAAATGATTCAAATGTAACATTGTTTTATTTCTCGGGGGTGAGGAGGCCATTTGATATGCTCTGCATTTTGGTTCTTAACTGCACAGTTTATCTGAGTTGTTACCTACTAGGGACGGGTATCATTAGGTTTTAATGGTATTACTATTCCTATTGATACTGCTTATCAATCCGGTATTTTAACGATACTCTTGTCGATACTTTGAGAAAAAAAAAAAATAAATAAATAACATATTAAGAACAAAAAGTGTTTAATTTCCTCATTATGGAACAAAATTGTTTTTTAACAAACCTTTTTTTACATGCGTTATGTTGTAATAGTGTAAATAAGTTATTACTTACTTTTTTACTCTTTCTGTTTTTGCACATTTTGTATTTGTATTTTTGCACATTTTGAACACCCCGCACTTTTGCACATTGCTGTCATTCTTCTCTGCTTTTTGGACTGTTGTAACAATTGAATTTCCCCAATGTGGGATCAATAAAGAATATCTATATCTCTATCTCTTTACTTTAGACATGATAATGTTTCAACACAAAACTGGAATGCACTTGGATGTTTTAGACCAGGGGTCTGCAACCTGAACCTCTCAAAGAGCCATTTGGCTCAGTTTCCCACTGAAATAAAAGCACAGGAGCCACAAGACTAGATGTGTTAGAAAAAATGAAAGGTTTGAATTAAAACCAATTGGTTTGGTATGGGGTGGGGTGACATCCACCAGGGCTGTGGGGTCTGGGGGTATCTTGGACGTCACTGCCATTTTGTTTACTTGATCTGTCATGTGTAGCAAAAATTACTGGTTTAATAGCATTATGTGTTCTAATGATAATCAATTATTATTACATATCAGTATCGTTACTGTTTACTGAAATCATGAATGAATGTTTTCTGAAGATAATAAATCATTACTAGGCACTGGATTTTGTTACTTAAAGATAATCTATCTGATCAGAACTGGATTAGATTGTTTGATTAAAGATTTGTCTGCGAGCCAGATGTGACCATCAAAAGAGCCACAGGTTCACAACCCCTGGTCTAGGGGGATAGAAAGGTTTGTTTTTTCTTTCTTTCTTGGGCGCTCACATATCCCCCTATGGGATTGCCGCTGACCTTCCAGGCCTTCCAGAAAAACTTTGTCCTATAACAGACTCTGGTCGGTGTTCACAGCTGCAGACACGCCCCCTCCACGTGTGCTAACGCTGATCTCTTCCTCCAGCCCGCTCTGACGGTGTTAAAGGCACCACAACAATCTGAAAACATGATACCGGTAGTTATTTTACAAAAACACAGAAAGCCGGAGCATTTTGGACCGTTTAGCTGTTTCGTGCCATCATAACATTAAAGGGGTCTTGAAGAATGTTGCCCCGGGGCTCGTTCAATGCCGGAGCTCAGTACCCATCCCTATCACAAATACACATTGGTATTTGTAGAGTTATTTCTTTTCATTTTCAATGCTGCCCAACTGGAACGGCTCAGGAGACAATGGAGGACGCTGGACAACTCCACTCATTTTAACTTAGTTTTATTTTCCACAAATGGAATGGATGAGAGCTTGATAACCTTGAAATAAAACAGAACATAATTAAACAGACATCAGAAATGTTTGTTGACTGCCAGACAAAACCCCCACCTGCACACTGGAACCTAGTTAAACACCTCTTCCCATCTACCTACCTGGTAGATTAGGATTCACATTTCCCTTATACTGCACACTGCAGCATTGGAGTTGATCCTACCTGGAGCAATCCTCTAAATCAATGTTCAGGAGCATAAATAAAGAAATTAGAACACAAAAAGGCAGGATAGACAAATCTTAACAGTTTTTATTGATCATTTTTATTTTAGTGTAAACTTGCACCAGAAAATATCCATAAAAATACTAATAAGGTACCAGAGTGAACAGCAGCAGATTAAGAGGAGTTAATGGATGAAATCTTAACGATACCTACCTCTACTAGATGTTAACTCTAATAATTCAAAACAACTCATTTCTATTAACATGTACATTTAAAATAAATCATTTTGTGAAAAAGGTTTTACATATTTTGTCAGCAGTGAAACTCATTGTCTAGTATCATTACAAACAGATTGAAATGTATTGATCCTTTACTTTTTTGCTTTTGACAATTGTGGCTTTGAGAAGATGAAAACCTAACAAAGCTGTCCAAGAAAGTCAGGTGATCACCGGAGGGAAATTCAATTGTTACAGCAGACAAACAAGAAATATAGCAGTTAGAAAAACAAATAGTCAGTAAAAATTAAAATAGTTATAAAAAGTGGAAGTAAAAGTACACATCATAACTAAATAAGTAAATCCAGCAGCAGTCCTAAACTGTGTCATTCTATAGTCTAACTGCTGTTGGGACAAACGACCTCCTGTAGCAAATCATATATCAAAACAACCAAAGTTTTTTTTTTTTCTTCTGAAAATTCATATCTACACATTCAATACTCACTTGTGCCTCCCTCTAATAAAGTTACTTCATCAATATGGTATGGAGGCTCTGTGTACATGAAATGAAAGCTCAGGTAGCTATGGAGTTCATTAGAAGATTGGGGTTTCACCCCAGAAGTTTAGAGCATTAAAAGCTTATTTTAAAATATTACATTTTTCTGAGATACAGAATTTTCCCCCTGTAAAATAAAGTCTTCTGCTGTGGTACAGAGGTTGAGAGGTCCACCTCTTATCAGAAAAGTTTAGAATTTAGAGTTTACGCTAAATCCTTACATTGTCAAGAAAAAGTTTTACAAGTTGTCATGTGTTTGTTGAGATTACATACATGACTAAAACTTCTTTTACATTCTTTACATGAAAAAGGCTTTTCTCCTGTATGAGTTCTCATGTGTGTTTTGAGAGTAGATATTTGATTAAAACTTTTTTTACATTCTTTACATGAAAAGGGCTTTTCTCCTGTGTGAGTTCTCATGTGTTGTTTGAGAACAGATATACGACTAAAGTTTTTTTTACATTCTTTACAAGAAAAAGGCTTTTCTCCTGTGTGAGTTCTCAGGTGTGTTTTGAGATGAGATGCATCACGAAAACTTTTTTTACATTCTTTACAAGAAAAAGGCTTTTCTCCTGTGTGAGTTATCATGTGTCTTTTGAGATGAAATATACGACTAAAGCTTTTTTCACATTCTTCACAAGAAAAAGGCTTTTCTCCTGTGTGAGTTCTCATGTGTCTTTTGAGATTATATACATGACGAAAGCTTTTTTTACATTCTTTACAAGAAAAAGGCATTTCTCCTGTGTGAGTTCTCATGTGTCGTTTGAGATTGGATACATGACTAAAGCTTTTTTTACATTCTTTACAAGAAAATCGCTTATCTTCTGCATGGATTCTTGCATGAATTCTGAATAGAGATTTGTTACAAAAGCTTTTACCACATTCTTTACAGATATAACATCTTTCATCAGACCCAGTTTCCATGTAGTCAGACGTGTTAGTAATTATTCTTGAGTTTTTACCAGACTTAATAGAGCAAATTCTTCTTTGTTTTGGAGATTGTTTGTATTTCTTACCTAGATTTGTCTTCTTGGGATTTTTTCTAACATCAGAGTCACACTGACCTTCTGACATGTAAGAGCTGTTCACACTTTGGACATGTCTTCTGTCTCTTCTCTTCCTCTGATCTCTGTTCTGTGGGTCTGTCTCTTCATCTGTAGTTGATGTTGATTCTTCATGTTGGTTTCCTTCTTCATCCTGACTATCAGTTACATTAAAGCTCTGCTGATTGTTTAGATCTGCTTCAATGTTATCATCTTCCTTATAAATAGGAATCTCCATCAAGGTATCAGTCTCCTGCTTCAGATCAAGCCGCTCTTCATCCTGCATGATTAAGAGTTCCCCTGGTTCCTCTTCAATTTGTGGAGGTTCTTGTTCCTCCTCCTCCTCTTTAGTCTGTGGACGTTCCGGTTCTTCCTGTTCCACTCTGAAGTTCCTCTGCTGGATGCAGAGATCTTCCTCTTCAGTCATCCAACACTGGGGGAGGACTGCAGAAACACAAGTAAAGACCCTTTTATATGTTGTGGTGACTTTATTTATTGTTAAGTACCAATAAGAAATATTGTAGTATCATTCAGAATATGAACAATCAAAAACTTTCAATTTTTTAAAATAAGTTTTTGGTTTTCTTTAGCACAACTAGGCCTGGGCGATAAATCGATCAAATGAATTAATTCGAATTTTTTGTTACGGGCGATTTCAAAAATAACTAAATCGAGTTTTTATGTGGCACATTTTTGTCTCCCCAGAGCTTCCGTAGCTTTAGTATCACACGGCGACACGCGCCAATCGACGCACGAAGCAGCTAGCGACAACATGGCTACCGGTGACAGTGGGACGTTTGTTCCCAAGAAAGGAATAAAATCATCTGTTGTTTGGAACTGGTCTGGGTTTACTGCCACAGACGTGGAGGAAGAGACCCCCCTATGCTGCCTAAAGCCCATCGGAGTCAAAGGCTCTCACGCGCGCTCTCGTGGCACGCGCTCAGTCCTCTCAAACGCGCCCCGACACAGAAACACATACTCATTCTACAATGCCTGTATGGTTAGTTCATAAGTTAGTTGGTTGTTACTGTTATTTGTTAATAAAGAATACTGCGTTTTAAGTATTACTTGTACCGATATATTCATTTGCGACGCGGCCACCGTAGGATTTTGTTTTCGGAGGACGGGGCCCCGGGGGGATGGGGGGGTGGGGGGGTCTGACCGCGACTCCTGCTGCTTATTAATCATCTTCTCCGTGGAGTATGGAAGCGATTATGTAGCATAAATAAAAAGCAAAGTCAAAACCAGAAATGCTTTTTTATTTTCAAAATGAAGCTGCATTTTTTGACTCAAAAATATAATGAAAAAGCAATCTACCAAAATGATTTTTCATTTCCTTCCTCAACACAGGTTATTCTGTCACTTAATTAAAATTAAAATTAAAATGGTATTTGACATTTCATTTTCAAAAAGGTCCATGGTAAATGTCTAATTGTCAAATTAGACATTTCTAAATGAATTTTGGTACACATTTACCATGGACCTTTTTGAAAATGAAATGTCAAATACTATTTTATTTATCATTTTAATTAAGTGACAGAATAAGCTTTGTTGAGGAAGGAAATAAAAAAGCATTTTGGTGGATTGCTTTTACATTTTATTTTTGAGTCAAAAAATGCAGCTTCATTTTGAAAATGAAAAAGCATTTCTGGTGTTGACTTTGCTTTTTATTTATGCTACAGAATCGCTTCCATAGTGGAGAAGACGGGGTTTCTTAATTTAATTAAAACCTTATAGCCCAGATATGAGCTGTAATGTTAATCCTTTAGAAAATGGTGCTGCTGTCAAGGTGAATGTTTGTCTCCTTTTAGTCTATACTACAAAGTGTTACTCAAAACACAGCTGGGACTTTAAGTAAAGAAGTAACCTTTTTATTTTGGATAAGTGAAAACAAGTGTAGAATAACGAAATTAGACAAAAGCAAGACAAAAGTTGTATAAAACAAGACACAATTATTTAAACACAAGTCCAAAAAGGGAGTAAGAAGAAAAATCTTATACTTAACTTTGATTCCAAGAGCGTGTTCATTTATTTATTATTCATCCCAGAAATGGGGGTTACATTTGTCTTGGGTTTGATTAAATAAAAGCAACATTTGCTTGAACTTGTCTGCCGTTTGTACTTATTGCTTTCCTTAAGTAGGGTGGGGGGGGGGGGGGGAATCGGGGCGGAAATCGAATTAAAAAAAATAAAATCTGAGATTTTATTTTTAAACCATATCGCCCAGCCCTAAGCACAACAGTATAAAACTGTGCTGAAAAAGGCCCCCCTACACCTCCCCCTTATGAGGAGAGCTGTTTCATTCAATAAATAGTCCGAACCAGTTAAAGATTGGGTTTTAGCTTGAAATGTAGTTTTGGAAATAGAATCTGTCTTAATGTCTGGAATTGGAGACATGGAGACATCAAAGAGGTTTAGATGGATTTTGGGTTTGACAGAGAAATCTGCTGTAAAGAACTGAACTACAAACTTAGAACTACGGACGACAAAACAGATTGTACTTTTTTATCTGCTAACAATTTTCTCTTTGATCTGTTAAGGTTTCCTGTTTGTCGTTAGCTGGAGGGACTAACTAAGATCATATGATTTGAAGATTGTTGTCGGCTGCACTGACCAACAATGTCTTCTGTCTTTTCAACTGGAAGGGACACGCTGTTGATGGACTGCATGTTTGGAGAGCTTGAAGCTCAAGATAGAACCGTTGTTGAAGTGAACATACCGATAGTGTGGAGATGAAGATCAGAGTCACACTGACCTGCTGACATGTGAGAGCTGTCCACACTTTGGACATGACTTCTGTCCCTCCTCTTCCTCTGATCTCTGTTCTGTGGGTCTGTCTCTTCAACTGTAGTTGATGTTGATTCGTCATTTTGGTTTTCTTCTTCATCCTGACAATCAGTTACATTAAAGCTTGGCAGTTCCTCTTGAATCTGTGGAATTTCTGGTTCCTCCTGTTCCACTCTGAAGTTCTTCTGCTGGTTGCAGAGATCTTCCTCTTCAGTCATCCAATGATGGGGGAGGACTGCAGGGACACAACAAGGAGCCTTTTATACGTTTCCAGGACTTTTGGTTTTTTCCAAGCATCAATAAACTCTGTGATCATTGGAGAAAATGTCTAAGGAGTCTGGAGAACCACAAGAGACTAATGGAAACAATAAATATAGATGCTATTATATTATTTAATAAACGTGTCATTAATTATTTAAAATTAGAAATAAATGATCAAAGGTGTCATTAAAAGTGTCTATATTTAATTTAAATTAAATTTTAAATGATTTACAGAAGTTCCATTTCTAAGTTCTTCTAATACAGTAATCCCCCGCCCATTTGCGGTTTAATATTCGCGCCCCGCCCATTCGCGGGTGGCAGCAGATGACGTGACGTCACAAACGTGAGACGCAGAACAGCGCTCATTCCGCGAATTTCGAAAAACAATTTACTCTGTATTTACTGTAAAGTATAATGACCCCAAGTTGGACAGAGCTGCGGGCGGGCGGCGCCCCCCTCTTTCTGCCAGTTGCTGGAACACAGCGTATGTCAATCAGCGGTGGGCTGGTGACTGGTGGATTAGAGGGGGCGGGGCCTACCTGGGTACGCGTTGGCTGAATGTTCTCCTCCGACTGAGTGTATGAGCGGGCTGCGCTATTTTTGTTCGAGCTGTAACCATTCTGACAAGGTTAATAAAAGCCAATAAAAGCCCTGCATCATCTCCAGCCTCTGGAAATGAACTCAAATGGCAGAAAAAGGTTCTGACTCTGCAGAGGCCCTGGGAGTTTTAAAACAGCGTCAATTATTCGCAGATTTTCGTTATTCGCGCGCGCGGGGGGGGGGTGAGGAACGTAACCCCCGCGAATACGGGGGGATTACTGTACTCTACATTCTTTTCATTACTCCATCTGACATTGACACAGTTTAAAGGTGAACTTTGTTTCAGGCTGATGTAGGGCTGCACAATATGAGGAAAACTTGCGATATGCGATATTAGTGATCAATTTTGCGATAACGATAAATTTGCGGTAAATAAACAAATAGAAAAATAAACAAAAAATTATACTCCAAATGACCCTCATCGACATGGGGGACAAACATCTAACATAATAGGCCTCCATCTGATTGGTCAACAATGGGAAGGCGTCCATCTGATTGGTCAAAGCATAAAGGGATTTATCTGATTCGTTAAATGCTTCAAGCTGCTAGAAGATTGTTTTAACACATTTTGGGTTTGCGATTTATTGCGATATTCGCCATCTTTTGCGATATGCATATTGCAGAGCTGGATATTGCGATAACGATAAATTTGTGGTATATTGTGCAGGCCTAGGCTGATGGTTAAAGTCCCGCCTTTTTCTGCCTTTTGCAATGAGATGAGAAGAGAACTTGAAACTTTGTTCTTCCAGTTTGTTCTTTTGTTTTTCCCGGATTCCGTTTTTTTTTTTTTT